>JAUTBT010074154.1:0-13431 GCA_032361225.1 Lepetodrilus schrolli
ACTCATATGCGTATTATGTTTTATATAAAAAATCCTAGCTCGCTAGTACATGACATAGGATACACACACAAATAGTACTTAATCGTTTCTACTCACCAGACGACATGCAACAGTATGTGCCAAACAACAGTAACGCCGCTACATGAGATTTCATATCGAAACTCACACATGCACTATATTTCCATTAACTTGAAATCTCACTAACTGACTTCCAGCTATTGAGGTAGACAGACTCAATAACTCCTTATGAATGACCATACGTTGCAATTATATCAAAGATGCTTTCCACCATGCACATTTCACAAACATCTTGGTTTCTCATTTGGAAGATGTTTCTTGAGTTACATAATCCTTTTGATGGATGCCTCAATTTCTTTGTAGTCCAGACTCCAGCGGAGAGAGTAACTGTCAATTGGGAATCTTACCAAACAGGGTGGACGGAGATCTCAATACAGCTCTTTCAATCAAGGGTATCTTGACATGTGTATGCTTAGTAGTGAAACAATAAGCCAAGTTTGCTTGGAGGGACTGTATTTGTACCCGACACTTCTGTTCATAAGACATCCAACAGGTACAGGCTTGCTAGGTGTATCGACTACATTCCACTGGTCTAGAGGCAGACATCATAAAACAATAAAGTATATCAGACCAGAAATAGTGTTTTCTTTGTTTGTTTATCGGTTTTCTTGGCTAGGTTAACACATGTCAATAAAATACGTTGAAGTCAATAAAACGAGTAAGGACACTATGATAAATAACAGGTAACAATATGTCTGTACAAATTATAATGTTCTTGATTTATATATAATTGTGAATAGAGACATCATTTTGTATGTAAGAGATGTATAATACATAACATACTGAAAAGATTGTATTAAGTGTTGTTCAGAGAAACGTTAGCGGAATTACAAGTTATGAGAATATAATGCGTGCGATAAAGTTGATATGTGTAATAAATAGCCCGTAATATCCTGGTCAGGGCCGATATGGACATGCATATAGTATGTAGTCTATGTTATCAATCTCCATATTATACTATATTATACACGTATATGTGCGTCAATGGCCCTTCGTTATCTCTTGGTTTTATGGACACGGTTATCTGCGGAAAATACCATACAAAAGTGACAGCATAACTTTAAATTAGTAGGTTGTATTTATTAAAGAACAGGCTTAGTGTTTGCTCCGCCGAGACCAGTAAATATCCATGTATGCTCATGTCAAAATTTTAAGTAGCTCCACCCCAGCGTGTTCAAAAGTGGAAAAGGAAATGGGTGGGGAAATGAACACTTAATATAGATGTGCATAAGTCTCGCGCCATCGGAAAAGCAATAACCCGTCCAACTATTGAGACCGTTGTTTTCTTTTTACCATTTCATTCATGAGAAATAAGCCATTTTACAGTTTTTATTTCAAGAAATCATAATGGAACAGAAAATTACCTATGGTAATAATTATTGACAATGCGATCATAAATTTCTACTTTTAGACTTTGAGCATATTTCCTTTTAAGTAGACTACATGAGTCGTACAGCACTGATAGGTTATTAAAATGTGTATTTAACTTGAAAATCCATCTATCGATAGTCACGATGCGTCGATAGTAAGCTGTATGTCCTGGTTCTTCGAAGATTCAGCACAACAAAGTGGATTGTGCATGTAAAGTGCAAAACAACAAGGAAGTAGGACAGACTTGGCGTACAAGTTAACGTGCTGGACAATTGACAGTTGCGAATATTGATTTCACTAAACAAAGACAGCGACATATGGCCTTGAAAAGCTTCGAACGAATGATCACCAATTTCCAGTTTTAAATTTCACAAGAACAATACATTATTAACGGTTAACGTCAAATACGATGACTCGCATACCATAAAATTATTTCGTGCAACTTGTCCCAGTGTTTGTGGCCCAGGCGTCCGTTGCACAGAACACGTGTACCTACAAATGATTGCAAGTGAAAGTTAAAGAACCTGCTGCAAATGTAAGTCCATTGCAAGAATAATTGTTATCGCTTCAATACTTAAAAGTGGTTTGCGCAACCATTTACATTTGTAGCGGGTCCTTAAAATTTTACTTACAATCCAATGTGGATACAATTGTTCTGAGAAATACAAGAAGTGTCGTAATAGATTTATTGAAATTAATGTAAAACATTCAAATAGCTATATCCTATCTTCAATATTCATGAAACAGTATTCTTCTTTCTTGTACGTTTTCATGACCATTTGAAATATGAGATTAGATTTGGCTACTAAACCTACATTAAATATCTTTTTACAAATCGATTGCATTAACAGTTTATATTACCAGATCCAAAGTTTTGTTAATGGGTGTTATAAAAAACGCACCCGACGGATCCCAATATGATGACATATATAGCGTTATGAACGTCATGCCCATGCAACGGTTCAAGTTTACTTCCTTTGTTTAGTGTCTATACAATCGTGACACAGCAATCTAAAGTTGGGGTGTGGACGTGAACGATACTATCCGTGTGCGTGTACTTAGTCTAAGTCAGCGCACGTTTTTATTCATGAGATGGCCTTAGTATCACTTTCATTTCCTTATAGTCTGGGCAAAACAGGAAATTTGTGGGGAAAAAAGTAATGGAAAAATGGTGTATATTATTTCTGAATCAGTACAACCCATAGAGTCTCAGAAAAAAAACTCCCATGTGTGGGGCTTGGCCAAAGTTTTCTCGGCACTTTGAAATTTAGTCTCGCAATGCCCATTATATAGGCGTATTGAAATATGGGGTAGGGATAACAAATTCAAATTTTTAACTAACTTCTAACTGTTATATATAAATGAAAACTGGCATGAACTTAGAAAAGTGATTATTACATATTTAGTCTGATGAAATCCAAGATGCCGCCCATTTTGGCGGAGAAAACGAAAATATTAGTCCATGGGCACGAATGACCCCCCTCATATATTATACCCAGAACCTGCATGTATCAGGTGGTATCATTTTATTCAGGTGTTGCCTTGATTGATATAGATAATACGTTGTAGAATATAATTGTGAAAAGTCTATTCCACTTGGCGAAGATATCAGTCAATGGGAACGGATCACCACCCTCATGCATTACATCCAGAACCTCCACGAGTGGTATCACTTTATTAATGTGTTGCCTTGATTGTTATTGATAATACGTTGTAGAATATATGTTAATAATATGATGGCTAATGAATCCATTATCCCTGAAAACATGAGTTTAGACATCAGAAACATATGAATATTTCAGGCAGAAATATTACGAAATATTTTTATATATATATGGTGGCCATGTTGAAAGTCAAGATGGATGCTTAAATTAATTGAGCCACTGTTATTAATGTGTTCCTTGTCCCTGAAAATGTAGGTATAGACCTAAAAATTAAATCTCTATGAGTCTCACAGACAGATATATATGAAAGGTCTATTCCACTTGGCGGCCATTTTGAAAAATGGCTGAAATGTATATCGAAACACAACTTTCTTAATGGTTACATGTAAAATATCAATAAAGTCAACACCCTGAATAAAGTGATATCACTTATGGAGGTTCTGGGTGTGATTAATGAGGGGGCGTCATCCGTACCCATGGACTAATATCTTCGTTTCCTCTGCCAAAATGGGCGCCATCTTGAATTTCACCATGATGACATCATCAAACTAAATATATCGATGGATATAAGGAAAGGCCAATCATTTTTCATTTTTATAGAACAGTTAGAAGTTAGTTATCCCTACCCCATATTTCAATACGCCTATATAATGGCCATTGTGAGACCAAATTTCAAAGTGACGAGAAAATGTTTTCCCAAGCTCCACACATGGGATTTTTTTCTGAGACATTATGGGGTGTACTGATTCAAACCATTTTTCCATTACTTTTTTTCCCATAAACGTTAAAATTAGCAGTACTCCCAGACTAGTACTGTATAATGCCACAATATGGTTAATAATATGGCTAATTGTACGCATTTTGGAATCCAACTATAAATAACGTAAACCAATACCTCCCATTGCTTGATGATATGGTTTAACTTTACAATGAGTGACGTACAGGTATACAGTTCGTTAAATCTGCTATACAGTTCGTTAAATCTGCGGAGGTAATCTCTGTCTTTGGTTAACACCATATTATGATCTTCATATCAATATGCATAATCTCACTTGTATATGTACATGTATATTTAATACTCTCTTTCGTGCATGTATACACGCTTTACATTATATGCTAGTTTTTATTATTATTATAATTCCGTATTGAACATCTGCGTATATTGGTACATATAGATGACAGAAAGGCCACGAACGGAGTAAATAAATATATATATTGTTCCTACGGATATAATCAAGGACGTCCTGATGACTCAATGAAGAAATGGTGAAAGTAGAACAACGCCTCAACCCTCAGACAAATCCAGATGAAAACAAGAACATGTCATTCAGTGATGTGAAAACTTGCCATACAACCAGGGCTCCCATGCTCAGAACTCTAGATATAGTATATGAGGTATAAAAGTGTTCAGTGCAAACAAGACTTACACTTGTAGCGGGTCCCCAAGATTGGACTTACAATCAACTGTAGCTACAAGAGTTGTCAAGCAAAGGGGCCCAGGCTGATAGTAAAACATGCTCTCCTCTACCAACAGTGGTAATTCTCCAACTCACTAATGAGTGTGCCCCGGTAGGATAGTAATAACGAATACTTTCCATTTTACTTTTTCTATTTTTATTAGTTTTAGCCCATTTTCATACAAAAATATGTAATTTACAATTTCAGTATAACATTCTCTTTTGATTCCTGTATTCTGTAAATAATGATATACATTTCTCTCCGAATTTTAGAATAATTGATAAAGGTTTTGTCACAACTGATTTGTTCATCAAATCATTTGTACATATATTTTCTCCTTAATTTAAAATACAAAACATTGATATTTCTTTTAATTACTTGATGAATGTTCTAGTTTGTTAATTGTGAGACAGTAATGATAGACATCAAAGTAAACTCGACAACAATATATATATATATACATTATGTGCATGTAAATATGTGAGGCCATAAGCATAATCTATTATACATTATTGTATAAGTTTGTTTGGGGTTCTATCTAGGATCTTGTTCCATAGAACGATTGTAGCGCTACAAGAGTAGTATCTCATATACTTAACACAGACCTACAACTCTTATAGCGCTATGATCGTTCTGAAGAACCAGGTCAACACTATATACAAGTCTATTGCAAACATTATGATGTAATGCATTGTATATACATTTGGATATATTATACTGCGAGCCGTGACTGTTATGACAGCGATCTCTGCTGATGTGGGCTATGAACAACTGTAACACTTGGCCCTGTGTATGTCCGGGTAGTGATACTGCTTCATGATCTCTCCATATAACGCTATATGCAATAACGTGGGGTAACTTCATGGACCCATAAACTAGCGGTATACAGAGGGTTCACTGTATATGTAAATTATGATTAACATGGATATATTATTAAACCCATCATTTGTGACCTGATATGTAATTTGGTCCATTCAAAGAAAGTAATTTCTTAGAAAGCTTGGCTTATTTAATTTGTGTGTCACTTAACAAATGATGAGTTTAAACATGTGGACCAATCAGATATTCCAGCATTCTCTCTCTATATATATAACAAGTTCTTCACTATTCAATCTTAGTACATGATTCCTGTTAACTACTGTATCTCTAATGGACAATATACAGAATATACAAATCATGTACAAACATATAATAACATAAAAATTCAATTTTGGATTTACTGCTCATCAATAGATAGCTGTCACACAAGTAGTATACCCTGAGATGCTGAATTTACAAATAAAGTCATTACAGTTAATAAATATAAATTTTGCAAGAGACATATACATAGTTACAATTATGGATTACGAGGAAAGGCAAATGCTTGCTTCCATTATAAATCAGCTAACACCAGAACTTGTAAGTTTCAGCATACTATTTCCCTGGAAACTAGTTGAGATTTATCACTGTGGGAGCATATCTGCAAGTTAAAAATAATAATACATAGAATAAAATAAACATTTTCAAACCAAAAATTAGTACCCAAATTATACCCAAATATGGGCTTATACCCCATGATATACGGTACAGTAATTTCATTTCTTAAGAATGAGTTAGAAATTCAATGTAGATTTACATAGTATTTAAGTGATATCACAGCAATCTGTTCAATATTGGGGGATAACCTGCAGCAACTATATTATAATAAGACCCACAAGCCATGGCTGATACTGATTACTCAAGGATGAATACTTACATGTTTTTCTTGTGGTCATATACCGCTTGTAACTGAAACAAACAACAAAACAATCATTACTTTCTTTAAATTAAATTGAGATTATTCATCAACCTTTGCATACATTCTATGGTAATAATGACTATAACAACAACATACTAAGCTGTGATTGGTTCCTTTCCCACTGTCATCTAATACGTTATTTCCTCACTTTAACCAATATACTTAAACGGGCAAACGGCCTATTCATTTCAAGATATCATTTTGATTTTTTCTACATACATGCATATTTATCATAAATGGAAAGTTGAATATGCACATTATTTACACTTTTTGCCATATTTTTCCTAAAAATATTCCTAATTTTGCTTTATATTATGTGCAAACATGTAAAATAACATAGTCTTTATTTCCTATGCGAAACTTAATTTTTTTTACACGTTGATGTTTTCTTCTAATAGAGAAGTATGTAAGCTTGACATTAGATGATAAAGAGATAAAGGGATAATCTCTATGTATTAGACTCAATGAAGCTCATCTAATACAAAGATTATCTCTAAGTGCAGGATATAGACGATATCTAAAGACACTCGGTTAATAATCTCTATTTATTACACTATGGCATGAGTTATTACATGTGATAATTGTTTTGACCTAGTGGTTTCCACAATATATATGAAATGTACTACTTTTACTATTTATAGATAACATGATATATATCGTTTCATAAAAACGGCATCACACAGAAGCTTGTTGTATACTCCCCAGGGAGTTGAGAAGGAAATTGAGTGTACACAGATCCAGTGACCGGGGTAATAATGTAGCGCTATGAGCTTGCTTTCGAGCGTGGATTTGGCGCAATGTAAATGTTCACATTATTACTATACTCACGTTCCAAACATTACATAGACCGCGATGATGAGGATGAAGCAGCAGATGAAGATAAAGATGGCCAGGGCCACTAGTGTCCACCACAATGGTGACCATTTGATCTTGTCCAGCGATGACCGCGACTTGTAGCAGGACTGTGGAGGAAACACACTCATTTAGAGTCACATTCAGTGAACACAGAAATACAACACTGAAGCAGAGTAAATCTAGGTGATCATTAATCATCAAAGTGACAAGACACCATAACACAGGGTAGTTTCAGTAAGACCTAGAAGCCATGGTTGGTGCTGATGTATAAGTATATACTGGTATGTAGACAGCACATTGGGTGTGACATATGGGATACTGCACCACTCTGCTATATAGTACCTATGATACATGATGCTCTGTGATTGTGGGAGGTTTGTCAGCATATTCCAACATTGATTAGTTCCGAGATATATGACCTTCCCAGAAAAAAACAGGTCTTTCCACTCTGTAGCACTACAATGTTCCAAAGATAGATCCTGGCCAACAAGACCATTGTTCCAAAGATAGATACTGACCAACAAGACCATTGTTCCAAAGATGGATACCGACCAACAAGACCATTGTTCTAAAGATGGATACTGACCAACAAGACCATTGCTCCAAAGATGGATACCGACCAATAAGATCATTGTTCCAAAGATAGATACCGACCAATAAGACCATTGTTCCAAAGACAGATACCGACCAATAAGACCATTGTTCCAAAGATGGATACTGGCCAACAAGACCATTGTTCTAAAGATAGATACTGACCAACAAGACCATTGTTCCAAAGATGGATACCAACCAACAAGACCATTGTTCCAAAGATAGATACCGACCAATAAGACCATTGCACCAAAGACAGATACTGACCAATAAGACCATTGTTCCAAAGACAGATACTGACCAATAAGACCATTGTTCCAAAGATGGATACTGGCCAACAAGACCATTGTTCTAAAAATAGATACTGACCAACAAGACCATTGTTCCAAAGATGGATAAGATGGATACCAACCAACAAGACCATTGTTCCAAAGATAGATACCGACCAATAAGACTATTGTTCCAAAGACAGATACTGACCAATAAGGCCATTGTTCCAAAGACAGATACCGACCAATAAGACCATTGTTCCAAAGACAGATACCGACCAATAAGACCATTGTTCGAAAGATGGATACTGGCCAACAAGACCATTGTTCCAAAGATGGATACTGGTCATTGTTCCAAAGATGGATACTGGCCAACAAGACCATTGTTCCAAAGATGGATACCGACCAACAAGATCATTGTTCCAAAAACAGATACCGACCAATAAGACCATTGTTCCAAAGATGGATACTGACCAACACATCACAAGGGAAATGCTCTCCCACAGATAAACTGGCATGAAGCCAGAGTTGCATTGTATCCCATGATCTATACAGGATGATACATGGGATATTATCTGCATTAGTTAATGGCCTGCTTTACTATCAGAAATTTCATTCTGGCCATACATGACCAGAATAGAATGCCCAATAGTAAAGGGAGCCATTACCATGATGTCTAGCTAGCTGAACTATATCTGCATATGCATGAACTGTGAACCATTGCTGTGATCGTGGAACCTTCCTGCTCTGCATGCTGTGGAGCATGTCTGCTTCGTGTGATCTGCACTTACCCCTGGGGAGCTGGCCGAGTGCGCCTCCAGAATTTGCCGGAACTCTTTGGTGGACGACAGATACCTGGACCCCTCACTGACGCTCATCACCTGTTTGTCCCTCACCACCACGATACACACGTCAGTCCTGAAATGTTAGCAAATACTGGAGTCAGCTGTGGTAGTAAAGACAGGAGGACCACAGTACATCACACAGTACATCACACAGTACAGTACATCACACAGTACATCACACAGTCAGTACACCACACAGTCAGTACATCACAGTCAGTACATTACACAGTACATCACACAGTACATCACACAATACATCACACAGTACATCACACAGTACATCCAACAGTACATCACACAGTACATCAGACAGTCAGTACATCACACAGTACATCACACAGTACATCACACAATACATCACAGTCAGTACATCACACAGTCAGTATATCACACAGTACATCACACAGTACATCACACAGTACATCACACAGTACATCACACAGTCAGTACACCACACAGTCAGTACATCATAGTCAGTACATTACACAGTCAGTGCATCACACAGTACATCACACAATACATCACACAGTACATCACACAATACATCACACAGTACATCACACAGTACATCACACAGTACATCACAAAGTACATCACACAGTACATCACACATGGCTGTAGTTCAATTTCTCTTAGGTAGATGTGAGAAAATTTGAATGATAACTGTATGCCTACCAGAAATAGATGAATACATTTTTTTTTGGTATTGGGGTTTAGAGCTGCTTTCAAGATTCTTTCACTTATATCACGGTTTGTCAGTTAATGGCAGGAGGAAACCCACAACATCCATAGCGCTGAATGGTGCAGGAAACCTGCGAGCACTGGCTGGTACTGACAAGATCAAGGATGATAACTGCATTGCCACTCTACAGACAGCGCATCCTATCAATATCGCTAACATTGATGCCGAGCCCCGGGGTGGGATTTGAACCTGGAACCTTCAACTCTAAATCCAACGTTCTATCACTGCGCTACCACCCGCCCCAGATGAATACAAGTTGGCCACAAATCTAATAGGCTCATGGTGCGAACCAGTGTATATATATTACACATGACTGCATGATATTTCATACTTACTGTGTGACATCGAAATTATCACCAACTCTATGGTAAGATATCTGCTGTAATCTGAAAATAGCCTCTTTATCTTGTTCCGCTAAATCTCTGAAATAAAATAATGTATTATGAATCAACACTAGGAAAACATAAAACAAAGTGTTTTCATTACCTCTGACTCTGGACATGTAACTTTCTCAAAATGGAATATATTTTCGAAAAACCAAAACCAAATGTGAAATGGTTGTAGAATATAGTTCACACTGTAACTAAGAACCAGTTCCAGCACAGATGATATTAGCAGGAGTCACAACAGTATGTCAAAGAGATACTATGCCAGCTCATCACATAAGAGAATTGGTCATTACTGCAAGGTCCATATGTTTCATAAGGCAGGGTGTGGAATAGCGCCATTGCCATCACTATATATCAGCATTTAGATAAGAGGTTTTGGAAGAATATATAGAGGATCTCATATGAGTGGCCATATAATACTGAATTTATTAAATGAACTGGTAAAACTGATAAATTGTGAGGCTCTGCTGAGCATAATATCATTTTTGCCAAGTTTAATAAATTCAAAAATATATGAACATGAATGTGAGATTCTATTTATCACATAACTGTAGAAACTATAATAATATCAATTTTCAGTCACAAACACTATAATAGACAAATGTCGGGAACTAGGTTAAAGCACGGGGACAAAATATAGTTCCAAGTAAATGTCTAAATATTAATAAATGTGTTTGCATGTTTAATTGAAGAAATCTTTTAACTTTATATTCCACAAATTCAGTCCCAAGAAGAAGGCTTAAAAGAGGTCCAAAAAGACTTTGATAACTTGCATGAATATAATTATAGAAATCTATTATGTTATTGCACTAGTGAAAATATTGATATTTATAGCATGGGTTTATTGCACTCCCAAACTCCAATGTTATGTGATAAAGTGTGTATTATAAGTATTCCTACTTGATCAGCTGGTCCACCCGGCCTTTGGCTTTGTCAGGAGTTTCATTAATTACAACCCGTAATGTTTGAGATGGCTCAAACACAAATACCTGAAATGGAAGGAGCACTTTTAATGTTCACACATCTTTTCTGAAACCAATTAAATTTTTTCTCTAAGTGTTTGCTTGTAGACAGATTTAATTAGTGCATTACATTGCGGCAGGGATATTTCACCCATATGCGGTAGAATAATTACAAGTGGATTCAATGGAGAAGACTGGATCCAATTCACAATAAACAGACTAGTCAAAAGGGACAGTGTAGGAATACATTTATTCTTTATTCACTTCTGATACACTGATATACCATATAACCAAGGCTGGTTTAATAACATAAAAAATATGAAAATACATGCATGAAATATTGGGAAATGTATCAGAGACATTGCAATTACCCCATTTTCTACATGCTAATCCAAATATTTTTCAAGTAATATGACAGGGTTGTAAGATCGTTACTCAGGAAAGAATCTGATACACTCATTTCTGCTAGGAATGAGAAAGCATACAGGCATGGCAACAAACAATTGTGATTTCAGTGGAAAAACAAGCCAAGGGTTTTTGGGTTGGACAAATACACCAACAGGTTTCTGCAGATCCGTGAAAAATTGCCATGACAGAGTACTTACAAACAGAATGATGGTGCTCTTGAGAACGGGGTTGTTGAAGTCCTCTGCCTTGATGGTGATCTGGAAGTAGCTTCCAGGGATCCGGAAGTCGGCATATGACGGGTTGTGCGCGCTGACAATGCCGGTGTCCACGCCGATCATGAAGGACGCTCGCAGAGAGTAGGACGGTGAGCCCGGCTCAAAGTACTGGATGTCGTTGATACTGTACTGGACACGGTCAAACGGTGGACTGTCAATGTCATTGGCCACTACTCTGACCACAGTCCGCGCAGTTGGGACAGAGGCGATTGCTGGGGAAACACAAGACCAGTGGAAAGGATGGTGTAACTAACTGTCAATATATATATATGTAACATGGCCATGTAATGCTGATCCTTTGAACCCAAGTTGTCTGAATGCGATTCAATGCTCTACAAACTTAGTCAAGTAGGTGATGTCAATGGGTGAGACCATGCCCTGAGGTTACAAAGTTTTGCTCAACTTAAAGTTTTGTTCACAAATTCTCATATAAAATTTGAGTTTGAGCATGAAATCGTACTAAAAAGGTTTTGTAATCTTGGGGTCTGTAAAGAGCATTTTAGACCGCACCTTTCTACAGTTGCATCTATTACACATATTTATATGAATAAAGATGGACTATCTTAGATATCTGCAATATTCCCGATGTTATTGTAATGTTATTATAATCAGAATAACATTCATAATCAGAATAACATGGTATTGTAATCAGTATGATATTGTTGTCTAAATCAAAATAATTATATTCAGAATACTACTGCTATCACAATCAGAATGTAGTATATATGTACTTATATAATAATATCTAACATCACACTTACTGGCATATATGAATTTATCTGGGAAGATTGGCCCATTGTCATTCACGTCATTGAGACCAATGATGACGTATGCTATTACGTCAGTGTTGGTCATCTCAGTACGATTGAAACCATAAATAGCTCTCTTCCTCCTGTTGTTTGGGATGGCTCTCACACATACCAGGTAGTATTCCTGTTCCTCACGATCCAGAGACTTTGCAGTCCGAATTTCACCATTACTTGTGACAGTAAAGGAACCTTTGGCCATAGACCTTTTGCCTAAAAGCATTGAATACAACCAGTTGTGTCTCAATTATGCAGTAGAATTGTATCAATGCTCACCATTTACTTACTGATTAAGTGTGGACTACATAATGATGAATAACATAATAATATATTATAATGAATAATATACTATGTATAATATAATATAATGAATAATATAATATGAATAATATAATATGATGAATAATATAATATAATGAATAATATAATACAATGAATAATATATTAAAATGAATAATATACTATGTATAATATAATATAATGTATAATATAATATGTAATTTATAATATAATGAATAATATAATATGAATAATATAATATGATGAATAATATAATTTGATAAATATAATATGATGAATAATATAATATGAATAATATAATATGAATAATATAATATAAATTAAATAAAATGATGAATAATATAATATGATGAATAATATAATATGTATAATATAAAATAATGAATAATATAATATGAATAGAGGATAATTTTGTTATTTCCTCTTTTCATTAGTATACTTAGCCAGCCATCTCAATGTGCATTATTCTCTCGTTCAGAGAGTCTACTGATGGGGAAATCCAAGATTTTTAAACTTAGCTTCAGATATTCCCATATCCCACAATGCCATGCCCACCACACATGCGCACACAGCCCCAATATACATCCTCTTTTCCTCCCAGTCCCTCCAGTCATTCAGCGAGCGAGGTAGGTAGGGAGGGC
>JAUTBT010074165.1:0-13430 GCA_032361225.1 Lepetodrilus schrolli
TGCGGGTTTCCTCCTGCCCTAAACTGACAAGTCGTGATATAAGTGAAAGAATCTTGAAAGTGACTTAAAATCCCAACTAAAAAAATATAAAAAATTAAAAATAAATAAATACTCACCACTTGGCATTATAATAATTTACTATTATGTTACAGAAGTAGTAAACAGACCACAAAATGACACGCAGTTGGTGATAACAATCATAAGTACCTCTAGGTGTCTCTGTACATGTTATTACTGTAGTACCATGTTGGAGACCGTAATGATTATGTACGTGTCCCTGCCTACTGCAGCACAACGTCCTGTGTTACAGACTCTGTACGCGGCGCAGACTTTGGCGCAATACCCGGGAAGCAAGGTCGCCAAGGAGAACCTGGAGGTGTTCGGAGATTCCTGGAAGTCCCAGATCAACGACCTCTCCATCCTGGTGAAAGAGGTCAATGACGTGTGTCAGGGCAGGATGGACAAGCCGGTCTACCTCTCTTTACCTCGACCTGGGGTGAGTTACCTTCAAGGGAGACAATCCTGCATTGAGCTGTGCTAATGGAATCTTGTTAGTATACTAAATGTAGACATATTTACTTAGTGTGAGTAGTGATAGTTTGGGCATCTTGTTCCGATAGGACTGTATATACCAATAGCGGCTCTATAGTCATAGCTGTACATGTTTTGTATTACCATGTTATGAAAGTGGGTTGCTCAATTATGACTTATTAATATTATTTATTAATATTTATTAATATCTCCACGTAGCTCTTTCTTACCTCATTGTTAAGTAATTATATAACAAGGCTATGGTGCAATAAAACCAAATGCAAAGTAATACCAGGTTTGTATATATCGCATGAGTCGGGGACACCTTTCAGGATTGCATGTGAAAGACCGACCTGTTATTGAGTAATCTTTTTGCAGAATGGCAAAGTCACTGACCCTATAGACAAAAACACAATAATTTTTATTGTTATTGGAAACACAGCCTTGGTTTAAATATGTATAAAATGTCTTAACTCCAAGGGAAGCGTATTTCCAACCGTGGCAATGGTGTAGTCTATCGTGAAGGCTGGAGTTTAGTTACTTTAGAGTTATGCCTAGGAAAGGTTAGCAACAAAGCCTATACAAAGTACATTTATATAACAGGGGTGGATCCAGGGGGTGGCGGTCCTCACGCAGCCTGGCCACCCCCCCACAAAAAAAAAAGAAAACAAATAAATAAATAAACAAATTTTTTATTATGGCTGGGCTTTAACACAATTTTGTCTCGTTAAATGTTTCTAAAATCTGCTCATTAGCCAGAAGACATCCCAGAAGAAGGCTACTGTTTACCCCTTTGTACTAACTTAGATGCATTAAAGGTCACTGAAATTATGAGCCCCCATGTAAACCAACAGTCTGGATCTGCTCCTGTGTGAAGAAGTCAGTTAGTAGCAATACCAGAAATATTAAGACATTGTTCAACTTTCAATTCATCCTTGCACCCCAAGGGTACCTCCACTGCGTTACCACACGAAGTTGAAGTGAGATAGGAAAAGAATTGCCCCTTCGTGGAAGGATGCATTCAACTAAGAATTGATAGTTTCAAATATCACAACACATTTGATAGTGTTTAAGATGTCATAGTATTCTGGTTTAGGTATGCATGGTATGGAATGATTGTTCTATAGCATTTATCTATACCTATAGTTAGTGGTACTCTGGTCCTAGTTGGCCATTCCGTAGCCCTGATATTCGTACACAATTACGCCTTGTAATAAGACTCTGAATAAGCTAACATGTTGTCATATTCTCACTGTCTATAATAGAGCTCCACCCCGCCACAGGTAAGTCCAAAAGTTGTTATATATGTCAAGTTTGTGTCTACCGTAACATATATGTCCGAGTGGACATACTACTATCTTAGCTATGCACTCTATATTAGATAATGAACATTTCTGATGTTTTCATTGTTGTTATTTCAATATATTAAATGCCATTTGATCGCCAATAAGTACAATGGGAGAGTTACATTTTCTTTGATTTGCATGTTTGTTTACAAATGTAGTCTGTATGTAGTTTGTGACATGGTTTGTTCCTCAGGACTAATGGCCTTTTGTTAATAGCCTGCAACGTCTGAGGAAATTGGGTCCAAAATATAATTACAACTCATTTTGTTAAACGGGGTACTGGTCTGATACTACACAATCATACTGAAAAATTAATTGTACATTGATAATTAAACTTTTCTCACAAGTATGAAATGTAAGGGGAATGTTGTCTGTTTTAGTAAATTCTGATCAAAGTAGTAGTACATCGGGTAAGAGGGATTCTGAATGTTAGTCTTGTTTGAAAGCCAGGGTATTCTCTGTAGTTCAGATGTACTCATCAGAATGCTAATGCTTAGTGAAAACATCACAACATTGGACAGTTTCAAGTGAGCTTCAGACATTTAAGGTCGCTTCAGACATTTAAGGTCACTTCAGACATTTACGGTCGCTTCAGACATTTAAGGTCACTTCAGACATTTACGGTCACTTCAGACATTTAAGGTCACTTCAGACATTTATGGTCGCTTCAGACATTTAAGGTCACTTCAGACATTTAAGGTCACTTCAGACATTTAAGGTCACTTCAAACGTCACTTCAGACATTTAATTTCGCTTCAGACATTTAAGGTCACTTCAGACATTTACGGTCTCTTCATGTTTGTTCCTGACTAGATGTTCTAATGTGCAAACTATTTGTTAAAGTTTTAGTATTTATTGAACAATTAAAAAGTAAAAAAAATTATGATGGCATTTTTCATCAACATAATTTATCTAACTTCTGCACTAATTAAAATAGTTATTTGGTGTCTATTCAGAATAAGCCAAGTTCTATTTTATACTTTCTTGTTCCTACTTTTAGTGTTGTACTCACTGTCATGTATCTGTGGGCTCAATGTGTGTAAGCTTCACTTTGAGATGCTACTAGTATTTTGTATCTTCTATCAACAACAACAACAACAACACAACAACAACAACAACAGCAACAACAACAACAACAACAACAACAACAACAACAACAACAACACAACAACAACAACAACAAAATAAATGGTTTAATGAATCACATATTAATGGATATTTGATGAATCATATCTACTTCTCACAGTAGTTACATAGTAAGAAGATATTGAAGTGAAACCAATTAAATATCAACCAATTAACTGCCAACCAATTAACTGTCAACCAATTAACTGCCAACCAATTAACCTTTCAACTACGGTATCCATTATTTCAACTGGTTTAATTTCACAACTACAGTATGCAAACTTTCAACCAAACTTTCAACCATTTCATATTCCATCAATATATTAACTTTCATTTCTTTCATATCCATTAACTGTACAGTTCAATTATTTTTCAGGTAAAGAAGTACAAGTTTTTCATCATAGGCTAATTCACTACATGCCTATGGTATTCCATCTCCTTCCATATACATATCTGTTTACACTTGCTTCTATTTTCCAGAAACACGGGACAACAGCTAGATCATTCAGACCTGCCAAGTTGGATGCTGAGGTATTTACCCTACCTGAATTAACTCATTGTTAGGCATCTAACTGCCGATGATTGAACACTGCATGTTCTGTTGGGGTTACCCTTTACAAATAGTGCTAATATTCTGCAGGGCAGTAAAAAGAAAATGCATTGATTGTTGTCAAATTATGTACCATAGTCAACCCAGTCAACCCAGAATTAGGTACAATTACAAAAGGGTAGAAATTGTCATCTTTAATTTGTACCTTTTATTATTAAATCAAGTTATGATAGGATGCTCTGTCTGCACCATAAAGGTGCAGTTATTGTCTTTGGTTTGTCAGTACCAGTTCTTGCTAGCAGGTGTAACTAAACCACCTGTTAATAACACCTTGCCGTGCACCTAGTCAACTCTGGTTCTGTATTTCTCCACAACACTCTGGTTCTGTGTTTTTCCACACCCCAGGAGCAGGCAAAGATCGCCAAGCTGGGTCTGGAGATGAAGCTGATCACGTCCGAAATGGACGCGGAAGCCGACAAGTGGGAGGAGCCGGACAACGACATCGTGAAGCGCGCCAAGAACATGTCCAGCATGGCCTTCGCCATGTACCTGTTCACCCGCGGGGAGGGACCGCTCAAGACCACCCAGGACCTCTTTGTGCAGGCAGACTTCTTCGCTGAGGAGGGAAACAAGCTGTACAAGACCGTCATGGGTTTCGCTCAGAGGGTACGAGGATTTGTATACCATCACTGAAGGGCAAGAGTTTGTATTGTCATGGTCAGGTGTTCAGATGTTCAGAAAGTGTGCACGTATTAATCTAAACAACGCTCAGCTCGTTGAAATGTTGTTCCATGTGTTTCTGATATGGTAGTCCTTGTCAATTTCATGTTGCTGATTCATGTTGCTGATTCATGTTGCTGATCAAATCTAAATCTTGAGCATTTTGATTTGGACACAGGTCGATGCTAGTTTTCTAATGTCATGTAGATATATGCCATGTAAAACTGAAATTTGGGAGAGGGTAGTTTAATTATGATCGAGGAAGATAAATAACATAATTAGGCCACATGATTCGTTTTATGGATTAAAATACGTACGATGTTGAATACAATCATCGCTAATACGTTTGAGGCAACTAGTCGACAATACTAAATGACTAGTCGACTAGGAAAATCTGGTAGTCATTTTAGCCCTATTGACTTGACTGACCGAGACTGCAGTGATGTTGGACGTTGTTGTATTTGCTGTAGGTTCCGGGCTGCCTTCAGAAGGAGGAACTCCTGGTGTACCTGGACAGAGTTCCTGTCTACTGTCAGCAGCTGGCTCTCAGATTGAAGGCACCAACCTTTGGGAAGACCCCGACCTTCAACAAGGTTAGGAAGCCGTTGCGCTTTTAACTGTTTCTGTCTCGTCACAGAGTTTGTCCTTTTATGGAGCAAGGCCAGGCAGAAACTGTCCTGTTAATAGTTACTACCTTGTCAATGAGTTTGTTCTTTTATGGAGCAAGGCCATGCAGAAACTGTCCTGTTAATAGTTACTACCTTGTCAATGAGTTTGCTCTTTTATGATGCTCAACAATTTTGTGATTGTTTCACACCACTTTTGTTGGTTGGATAATGAACCAATAACAAATGGGACCGATGGCTTGATCTTTGGAATATAGGCGACCTATTTCTGCTGCAACTTAAACAAGAATTCAATCAATGCTCTTTGGAATTGGCTCTTCAAGGAGGTTGATATGAAGGGTGGGAATTCTTATGGCAAATCATGCACCTATTTGGTGTTTTGTCACGTTTCTTTTGCATAGCTGGACTGACACCCTGGTATGTTCATATGTTTAGGTTGACAGCACCATCCAGGAAACTAAAAATCTCATGAATGTCATCGCAAAGGTTGTCACTACCTGCTTCATGTGTGCTACAAAGGTAAGTTGCCTTCATTCTATCATTTGCTTATTGTACATTTGTACATTTAAGGCCATAATGGTATTGCTATTGGTATGGATTTGCCAATGAAATTTTTTAGTATCCTACTTTTTTACCAAATGATTTGTTTATCAAATTTACTGGAAATTTAGCATACAGCGCACTCTGGTAATACCGGCACCCATTGGGACCAAGATAATATGCGGTTTAGAAAGAGTGCCGGTTTATTTAACTAATGTAAAATACATCGTCGCTGGCCGGGAAATTATGCCGATATACGCAGATTGCCAGAGTACAAAGATGCCGGTATTGCCAGAGTGCACTGTACATTAACCCTCTCCCTGCTGTATTAGACACAGCTTATTTGGGCATCTCTGGTTGCCTCCAGCATGGAGAGGGTTAATTTCTCGTGTCAGGCAGAGTACTATAGAATGTCATCATTATCATTTTCCTATTTCAGTACAACATTGACTACCGCATTTCCCCCGGAGGGAGCTACAGATGGCGGTCTCACTACGAGGGGTCAAGGTCGAGTGCAGGAAGCGACACGGACGGAGGCGGACTGAGTCCGCACTCTGACGTGGCTGTATTCAGATCATCCTCGATCAGTCCACACTCGGAGGGTCTGTACCATACCTCCTCGCTGTCCAGGTCTCTCGGCATGGAGAAGTCATGACATGAGGAGACCACCGGCTAACTACACCACGTCCAGCTGTTGGTTGTCCAGCTGTGCATTGTCCAGCTGCCTGCAGAAGGCAGCTTCTGGTGGAACAGCTGGCTTGTGACTGATGACATCCTACTGCAGTCTACTGATGGAATTGGGGCGAAAAGATCACTGGACATTTTTGGATGGAATTCCAGACTGTTACGTGAAGTGTCCTCAGAGATTGAAGAGCACAAGCTGGAATTATCAGAATATAAACAATATTGACAAATTGAAAAAAACATAAGTTGGAATTATCAAAACCATGGACAATATTTACAAATTTGAAAAACATGTTGGAATTATCACAATTAATGAATATTTTTTAATGTAATTCAAGATTATTATATAGTGATCATATGAAGTGTTCTGACAGATTGCAAAACACAGAATGGGCATTATTTAATGCAATTCAAGACTATCATAGATTATATGAAGT
This sequence comes from Lepetodrilus schrolli, assembly GCA_032361225.1. NCBI lineage: Eukaryota > Metazoa > Mollusca > Gastropoda > Lepetellida > Lepetodrilidae > Lepetodrilus > Lepetodrilus schrolli. The sequence continues at coordinate 6,560 of JAUTBT010074165.1, forward strand.
GAAACTTTGTTATTGTAATTGCTGGAGCATTTCCAATGGAAATGAGTGAATTCAACACACAGACATCTGTGAAAGGTAAATAATGTTATTATGCCACTTCCAAGGCTTGGCATTAACATAGTGTTCAATATAGATGAATGTGTATCAAAGACCTTTCCATGTTCAAATTTATTAGAAGCTTCATAAAGAGTGTTCAATTTCAAGGGTATTTTACGGCATACCTATTTGATATTACATGAATTGGTGTTTATGGCATGTTATGTTGATCGGTTTGTACAATATCCAACTGTTTGAAGTTAGATCACCGTAGTCCCATAATTGCAAGCTATTTCTATTGATAATGAAGGTGGACACTACAAATGACTATTGGCCAATTGGGCAGCAATTTTCCAGCGGTATTCAGCCGATTGTAAACTGCTGAACTCGGTTCTAAGGACATTTCATCCAAGCTTTTAGTTCTCATCCATCCATGTGTATCGTCCCTCATAATATTCATTTCCTAAATCTCACAGTGGCTGAGGTGGTTCATAATAATTCTCACTTTTGTGTTAAAACAAATCAACTAAAGGGGATTTCAGTTTTTCTATCACGTTATTGATCATTAAATAGAGTAAGTCATTTGTAATTGTCGCTTATGTGTGGTACATTTTCCTGTGGTCAAATCGCACCATAGAATTTATTTTCTGTCCCCCTCAGAATGTTTGTCTTAAATCCTGTGTGCAATATTTTAATTGAATAGTCCTGGAAGGGTTAAACCTTTTAAAGGAAGTGGCTTCTATGTTGAAGGCTGTGACAGTTTTGATCTTCATGTTGACTTTAATATTATGTCAATTGAATGCTTATCTACTATGAAATGAAATGGTGGATCATATATTTTTTACATTTCACTACTTGAAGCTTGTGAAGATATTTGTACTTAGAAATATTAAGTGAAATTTTATTGTCTTTTAACAATTTACAATTGGTAAAATGGAGTTTCTATTAATATGAAAATGTAATTGATCGTGTATTCATCGTTCATTTCTTTTTTAATTTAATAATGTTTCTACACGTGATATTATTCTGTATTTTGTGTCTTAAAAAAACTTTAAAAAATACTATTAAAATTTACTTTAGCTGATTTAGGGTGTAAAGGTCTACTGTTTGGAATTTAGAGGTATCAATTGATGATTGATACCTCTATATTCCAAACTGTATTGTGTTTATCCCCATTCTAACATGACTACGAAAACTATCAAATTCCGCCGGAATATATGTTGGTGTAATGCTTCTAAAATCAGCGGTGTTCCAATCGCGAATTACAGTGCCTGATGTCGTGGGCGTGGCATATTTTGACCAATCGTTGTAGGTTATTCATACAAGTCATGTTAGAATTCACATTTATTACACTTGTTTACCATTTTGCCATATTATGCATATACATGCAGTTCATTAATTTATCTAGTAATGTTTGATTTTACTAATACATATTTCTGCACATATTACTCTGAGTGAGTACAATTATATCCACTGAATGTGTTATTTCATATGTGTTGGAATCAAACAATATTAATATCAGATATTGAGCTATTGCTATGATTTCATCTTCGTTTAAATATTTTTAAAAACTGATCGCGAAGTCCAGATTTATGCTCATAGTATTCACTTCATATCGTAAGGTGAGGCATCATGACAGGATGGGACTATTCATTATAACAGGATGGGACTATTTTGTTGTTGTTGCTGTGCATGTAAATATGGTGAATCTTTGTGAATTCCACGTCCCCCTGCTTGACTCCTTTTTTAACCCGTCATCGCGTCACTGTGATATCCATAATGCTGGTCAGAGGTTTCTTGACGTCGAATGGCATTTTATTTGCTTAACAATATTCCAATCCACCCGCTATTTTAAACATCTTTTGTCGATGTTCTCATAGTTTTTAGACATCATGAATTTGTCCCCACCTCCAGGTTCCTGTGTCGAACGGAATTCAGTTTGATGGCAGATGTCCGTAGTATTTTTCCTAGTGTGTGGTGGTTAGTGATTTTAATGAAACCCTAGTCAGAGTGTCGGCTCCACGATAAAATATGCATCCTTGCCATTGTAATATGCTTGCCTGCAATGTTCCACGGTATAGTAACTGGTGGTTGATGTCACTGTGTTAAATTGTTGGTCTGGATTGAAAGCTTGTTGTTGTTCTCTAAGGGCATAAGATTTCCTAGTCTGTACAGAACAATAGGTTTATTTTCTTTTCTACCTCTTAATTAAAATTTAATTTCTCTAGAGCAACTTGGCAATATGTGGCATGATAGCACTAGCAGCGGTGAACATACTCAGAAATGCTGTCCTATTTCACAATACGTAACTCTCTCTATGCTGAAGGCAATGAATGCTCCCGAGAGTGTCTAATCCAGCAGGTAGAGGGTTACGGAAGCATTTAAATTCAGTGAGAAATGTTTTCCATATTTTGTTCACAATGGCATTTTATGTATTTGTACTCGAAACTGTATATGTTCAGATATGTCTTGTAAGAATGCTTAATTAAGAGGTCTTCTTTAATCCCTACCATTCTTTAACCCGCAACCACAGATATCATATACAGCTCTGTGTGAATTGAGCAGGGCAAGAGTTAACAAAGATTCAGTTTAGCATAAGATTTGTGCCAGGATTATATACATGTAACCGGGTTCCATCAAGGACGGACACATACACGAACCAGAAAATGTTCACCAATCATGTAACAGTTATTAATTACGCAAATGCGTACATGATGATGTTGAAATGTTTGTCAGATAGTTTAATGAGCGATTGTCTAACTTACCCTGAACGTGACATTGTACTTCAATGTACATATGCCCATGTTGGTGTTGTCACAGGCTTTCATCCTACTTAATGTGTGTTTTGCTCGCTGCAGATTTTGACATGTCTCCATGAATGTAGTTAAGCTCAGGTTTTTCCCCATCTTTTGTACATTGTGTTATACTCACTACGTTATGTACACTTCCATTATTCTCATTTATTCATTTATCCAGCCTTATCCAATCATTTTACTCCAATTAATATGTATATGAAACCATTATAACACGTGTATTATATTATTTCAGTATTTATCACCCCCATTTTAATTGGTGATATTTGTTTCCCTATTTAATTGGGCAATATTTATCACATATTTAGTTGATGATATACGTTTTCCCGTTTAATTGGGGACTGAACAAACTTGCCTTTGTGAGATTGTAGTATCCAGTGTCTATGGTTTAGTCACATTGTCATCAAGTATTGCTTGATATCTTTGTTCTTGCAGATCTGTAGTCATAGTTACAGTTATGGTATTCATAATTGATTATTGAGAGAAGAGGTTGTAGATCACCACCAAAGTTCACAGCGTTGTAGCCTTAAAGTGTGTTCACCTTTTCTGTAACGTCCTCAAATCAAATTTGAATAATGATATGTTCTAATTTTTCATTTAATGGATCACAAGTACAAATTTTGTAATGTTTACGCAAACAATTATGTAATTGCTATTTATTATGGCAGGGCATAAACACTTTGTGTTGAGTGGTCGAGATATTGGCAAGATTTTGAAGGGAGATAACTTGTGTGTACAGTTCACTGCTATTCACTAGTCACATTACTTTTGATTTTCAGTATTCTAGTTACAGTAGACATGATTTAGTCGTGATCATGGTGACGTTCCTTTGACCTGTGTGCAGTGTTCGGAGTACTCTAAACAGACAATTTTGTCAATGGAACAACTCGCACACTGTGCGGTCTGTACTGGCGAGGTAGTGAAGAATGCACAGGAAAAGTACAGTGAAGTCACCACATCTAAGGCAACTCTTTGCCGTCATCTTGCTTGTGCGAGATGTGTGCTAGTCGTTCCTTTCACTCAGTACTGGAGTGGCATCACCTGTCTTCACGCAGCTCAAAGGAACGGGGCCAGTATGCACTGCCCTGCAGACATACAATCTATACTGACTGTATGAATGAATAAATGTACATTAATAGAAATATGATTTTATGAATATTGCTAGGATTGTTTTGATCTGTTTTAACTTCCATTTTCCCATGTAAAGTTTACATACGGCATCTTATTTTTTTAATATCCATCTCTCTTTTTCTAATATTGCAATACTACGCAATTTTATGAGAAATATTTACATGTGTTTTGTAAATTTGAAAGATAATTGACCCTGACATCCAAAGTAGTTTAATTGTTATTCATGTGATCTCATGATATCCATAATTCTATTTTCAAAATACTTTAAATCTCATTGACCTTGTAGTTATTAATATTTGACATTTTTTAAATTCATTTTCCATATCTTGAAAAGTTCAAACTTTTCAATTAACCACGAATATTTAATGATCCGTGTGATGTAATTATGCTTTGTGAAAGCTTTAACTAATATCTCCCAGCATTCCGGAATGTGTTTGTGTATGGAACGAGCTCGCAGGTGTGTTTTATGTGATGTGTTCGGAGGTGTGTTAGAAGGTCCTAGTTGTGGTTAGCAGAGCTGTGAATCGTCAAGAGTAGCTTCCCTTACTTGCAGGATTTTAAAAACACAAACACTGTAAGGATCAAATAACTGCTGGGTGCTTTTACAAACTGTCGTCGCTATTTGTGTTGTACTTTTGACGCAGGAAAAGGTAATATTTATCGGTGATCATCATCGTTTCAATATTTCCTTAACAATTTTTGTATTTGTGTTTGAAGTTTATTTGTAAGCTTTACTGAAGTCGAAATAGGTATTTGTATTGTAAATAATTTAGTACTAGTATTGAATATTTGGCTTTTGTGCGCAGAAACATTTGGTCATTAAAGTGTTTAAGGTTAATTTAGAAAATTCAGAATTGCACCAAACTGTGAATAAAGAAATAAAAGTGAAACATTATTTATTAAAAATTGCAGCAACTGGAGACTTGTATCTACATGTAATACTAATTCCCCATTTATTTGTGGAATTAGCATACATATTTTTATTAAAATTCTAAATAATTCTTCTTCATTTTAAGTAGTTTAATAATACAGTGGAATAGTTTTCGTTCTTAAGATAAAAGTAATGAATGATAATTTCAAAATTGCCTTAAAATGTTGAAATTCTGATGAAAATAATGTGTTGAAAAGTATTTTATTTATTATCTACCTCAAGACATGCATACACGACAAATGATATACATGTAGTATACATTTATAATAAAGTAACAATCAATTTCTTGTCTTAAGATAACTTTGTTCTGGTACCAATGTTACTGTTAGTTAGTCTTGATTGTATGTGCATAATTGTACATGAGCCCATGGTGCTAATTTCATTTCATCTGGTTTGTTTGCAGTACTGTCAGAGAAAGTATTGGCCCTTTCATTGAAATGCAGCCATTGTAAATGAGATGTCAACCAAAGGATACTTTGACAAATGTGTTGGTGTTGGTTGGTATGTCTGACCAGTAATATACAGAGCTTCTATGATATTGGGGTTTCTTATAATGTTGCAAAACTCGGAATACAATTATTTTATCATACTGGTTGCTAGTTTAATTAAACTAAAAAACAATCTCAATTGTTTTGTTTTTAGTGGTAAATACAAATGTTTTCTTTTATTCTTCCAGATAATTATGAGCTCTTTTTTTCCCCCTCAAAATAATGTTAGAGCACAATTTTCCTAGAGTTTCCTAGAATTTAGAAAATTTATTTATTCATATACTTGAACATAGAAACTTGTACATTTGACTTTGAAGGTCAATTTCATATTCATGTATCGGTGTCATTGAATGGTCAGCTACCAATTGTAAATGTGTGGTGCAAGCTTGTGTGGTCAAGTGAACCGACAGCTGTTACTGGACATAGCAAAGTGACACAATATGTCATACTGCAGCAACAGTTTTATTTGGGTTTGTTTATTTTTACATCTAAATTTTAGTACATGTACCATTTAAAATAATTTCGTTTAAAATAATCATTTAACATGTTCGCTGCCGACTACGACTCTACTTGTATGTTTTTTTCTCTCTTATTTTGGCTAGTAAGAGTATATTTGTAGCAACAGATTATAATGAGATCACCTAATAGGGTCATGGCTCGGGTCACGAGAGGGTCGTACCAGTAGTCTTAGCATAAAATTAGGCTTATGTCATTTCCTGCTATGGTAAGACCAAGGCGTAAATACTGATATATGCTCAGACTACAGAACCATCTTGTCGTAAGATGAAATATCGTATAATGAAATATACTCAACAAATTTAATTATGGGCCAGTAGACTTTATATACATTTAGCTTTATATTATTTTTACAATTTTAACGTTTACAGGCTCCAGGTACTCTTCAAGAAATTGCAGAAGCATTGCAAGAATTCCTCAAGCAACGTTCTGAAATTAAGTAGAAATTAATTTTGTCAAGTATAATATAGTTGCAAAAAGATTTTATGAAATATTTGGAAACTTCCTACAGCTGTTCATATTTCCATGTGTTTTTCCTTTATTTTAGCCACGACTATATTTTAGCCACGACTATATTTTAGCCACGACTATTGTGAGTCTGAAGCACATGTTGCTGCTGTATGATGTACTGGATTGATTTTCTCCGAGCTGTCGGATGGCAGCACAGCCTTCCTTTGTTGGCTCATTTCATGGTCAAAGGCAAATAAAACATTGTATGGAAATATTGTCTTTTGTGTTCATGCCATCCAACGATGATTGTTATTGAAACATTGAAACAAGTTATTCAGTTTTAAAGTGACTCTAACAGATGTGGCCAATATATAGAGAATCTCTACCGAGTGTTTTTTTATATCAATGTTGTCCTACGATTTTGGTTATTTTTATCAACGAGTAGGATAACATTGATATCAAAAGACACGAGGTTGAGATTCTATTTATCACCCAGTAATGTAGCT
>JAUTBT010074176.1:0-13430 GCA_032361225.1 Lepetodrilus schrolli
ACAGATGACTATATTCTCTGACGTCACTTCCACAAGTTGCTCAACCAGGAAATGAATAATTGTAGTCTGAGGCCATACATCCTCGAAATAAGTCATTATGCCTACTCCTCGTCATTCGTCAAATGCATTTCTGTAGCAAATGTTCAGCTCACTGTACGACGGCAAATGCTAGTAATGATTACTGTTATAGAGCATCATACTGACGTCATGCAGAAAATTGTCTAGGATGTTAAGTAGGCATAATGGCCGTGGTTTCGGGGATTTATTTATACAAAGAACGAAGAGAAAATAACTCTATTTTAGTTGAGAAAGTGGACTTTCTGAAGTCTAAAAATAGGACGAGACCCCAAGAATAGCCCGTTATATGGACACATATGCCAGTCAATCACATTTGCGTATTTAAAAATTAGGCTCGGCCCGAGTAGGGTCGTATTTTGCGCGTTGCCACCCTTGTCTCATCCTGGTTCCCGGTCACGTGGGCTACCGCTATGCTGCACACTGACCCTGGCAACAGGCCTCAGACCGCAATTAATGTCCTTCTTTGTTTAGCTCAAACTCAAAAATGCATTGAAAAAAAAACACTGTACTTACAATATTTGTTTAACTTACTTGATGGTTTCCTTCTTCTTCGGTACACATTTGCTGAAATTTTGAAGGGAATTAAAAATCATATTTACAGTTTGCTGTCATTTGAAGTGCACTGATACTTTAAAATATATACTTGTGCATGTAATGTATGATATTTGGTTAAGGTCACCTGCTTCGATAGCAGGATACATTACATATATAAATGCCAGATTAATAGTATGTAATCTACATAATATTATGTACTAGGTAGGTCTACAGTTTGTAAGTTACATCTGTAATGAACATTTTGCGTTGCTTCTCAATCAAAACATATTGCCCCAAGTTACTCTTTAGACAGGCACAATTTAATAAACTAGTCTACAATAGATGGGTATCACATACACGTATATGAAACAGATAATAGGAGATTTATTTTCTTATTTTCCCTAAACTACATAGTTTGGACGCTGTACTGGGTATACTACCAGATCGAGGCTTGATTGGCTGTGAATAGACTAAATGGAACGTTCCATTCTCAAGTTGTTAAGCTCGTTAGGTGTACTCACTATTACGAGAGCGAGGCCGAGTGATATTTGATGATCTGGGTCACGCGTTTCTTTGTAATGTCGATGACATCATCATTTAAACTCACATTCTGGGTTGTGATGTGAGAGCGAAGTTGAGTGTCTGTGAGTGAATTATCAGTGTTTCTCTTGCTTACCTGGCAAGTGATGTCCATTACAGCCTCGTTTTGGCCTGACATAGGGCGAGAACGAGACTGATTGAATTCATATATACTAGTATTTCATTTACCTTAAACATGTATATGTAGGTACAGCAGGTAGACAGGAAACAGTAGCTGTAGGATACTTCTTTAAAATATTTACTAGGACATATATTTCTCTTTTTACCAAAGTAAATAGAAAGCATAATATGAATTTAAAATAATAATTACAGTTTGCTGTCATTTGAAGTGCACTAATACTTTTAAATATATACTAGTACATGTAATGTATGATACTTGGTTAAGGTCACCTGCTTCGATAACAGGATACATTACATGTTAATTAATTTGTTGAAATGCCAGATTAATAGTAGAATGACTGGACACTGGGGTTCGTCAAGAGCATCGAGACCAAGAACATCATAGTTAGATCCATCACTCGAGTGACTATTAGAGGCCAACTCAGTAAAGGTATAGCTTACCCTCAAGTATGGGCTCTACTAGCACTGACATCTACTACGATTCCAACAGATTTGGATAGAACACCAACGATCGTGGACTATGACAAGCAGCGGATGGGTATCATCGGTGTTCACGTATCCAACATCACGACGAGTACTGTTGTAGCGTCACCCAGGTCTATCCTTTGTGAATTGCAGCCTGTTATTCCGAAAGGACCCATTAAGAAGAGGCCGGAATAGACGGATTATTTCATAGAGGATGCGGACATTGAGAAGGACGGACTTTCAAATGAAGAAATGGCAAAAGGGATAGAACTTATACTCAGCTTCAGACATGTGTTTTCTAAACACGAAGAGGATCTAGGTCATTCAACCGCAGTGAAGCACCGTGTTGAGTTGACCAATGACCGGCCATTCAAGCAACGTCATCGCCGTATCCCGCCCGCTATGTTTGAAGAAGTCAAGAGCCACCTGAATTCGTTACTGAGTGCTGGAATGCATGAGCATCGAACATCGTATTGGCACGTTGTAAGACTGGAAAGCTACGTCTTTGTATCGACTTCCGCCAGCTTAATGAACGGACCATTAAGGACTCGCCACCCCATGGGTAACGGACAGTGTGAACGTTTCTACCGCACCCTACCCAACATGCTAAGCACATTAGACTCGGATCAGAAGAAGGATTGGAATGTTCATGTTCCACCTCTTGTCCATGCATAAACTTGCGGACAAATGGGAAGAAGATGTCTACATCATAGTGAACCAGCCCCACTCTGCAATTCCCGTTTATGTAGTAGGCAAGGAGACGGGTGATGGATCCAGGAAGACACTACATAGAAATCTTCTTCTTCCAATTGGCACCATCCCACTGCATGCCCCAGAGCCACCAGTTCCTAAAGCAAGGTCAATGACAGTACCAGCACCAGCACCAAGAACAAAGAGACGAGTAGGTACTCATGGACCACAACCTGCTCCTGTGAGTAATGACGACACCGGAAATACAGAGGATCAGAGTTCTGAAGAGGAGTTTGGACCAGTCTATGTATACCCATCCAACCCTGCAGAGACAGCTGTCGAGGCAACTGTTAGGCCAGCTCGGGAGGAGGCAACTGAGGAAGAGAGGGGAAGTCAAGTTGAGGATGGAAGTTCATGCATAGAATCCTACGGTCGAGATCAAGTAGAGGAAGATATTGGTTCAGAACCTGATGAATTGATGGATGAAGAAACAGTCCCCAAACAGATAGAAGACTCTGTGGTGGATGACTCCTTATCTATCTGCAATACTCAGGAGGATCCTCGAAGCACTGAGATGCTAGAATAGCATCCCATACTGGAATTACGCGAACAGGAAGAAAAGACTGTTCCACAACCACAACCGCATGAGAGCCCCGTACCAGTAGGTGAGAGAGATAAGACTACCCCAGCGATATGGACATAGTGTCATGTCCATGAATATATTTTTTTTCCAACTAGTTTAATAGATTCAGTAATATATGAACACGATTGTGAGATTCTATTCATCACATAACTGTAGAAACTCTTGTAATATCGATTTTCAGTCACAAACACTATAGTAGGAAAATGTTTAGGGTTCTGGGTTAAAGCACGTGGACAAAATATAGCTCCAAATAAATGTGTAAATATTAATAGATGCACATTTAATTGAAAACATCTTTTAACTTTATATTCGACTAATTACGTCCGAAGAAGAAGCTCTAAAAGAGGTACAAAAATACTTTGATATCGCGTATGAATACAATTATACAAATCTATTGTGATATTGCACTAGTGAAAATATTTATATTTATTGCATGGGTTTATTGTACTCCTAAACTCCTATGTTATGTGATAAATAATTGTATTATATACAGTATTTATTGTATGTTCTATATGTCGGCATAGCTTGAATTTTTAGGATAAACTTGTCTGTCTGACAATAGTGAAGCGATGCAGGTTTGAGCTCACGCATTGTGATTACAATAAACTATTGTAGTGTGACACATGCCAAAAGATGTTCATCTGTTGAAAATGTACTCCCATTGAATTTGTACACAGACGAGCAATGTATTCAAGTCAAGTCAAGTCAATCTTTAGTCTCCACCACCCATGGTGGCACAAGAAAATATACATAATAATAATACATAACATTTCAAAGTTACCTAGTCACGTGTAACTACATTAAGCGCTACTGATGTTGTGCAGTTCCTCCTGTCCTAAACTGACAAGCTGTGATATAAGTGAAAGAATCTTGAAAGCGACTCTAAACCCCAATCCTAAAAAAATAACAAATTAAATAACAAATAATTCTTGCAAAAGCATGTGCCGACGACTGAGGTGTTTCTGGATCATAGCAGAATTTAGAAGCATCTACCTTTTTGAAGAAGATCAGCAAGGGCCATCTATTGGTCTTCCGTTTCATCGAGTAGATACCAGCAAGATGGTCCATGTTGTCAACGCCTCCCTTGTGAGAATTGTAGTGGGTAATTATTTCTGGATTATAAGCCTCACCCTCAACAGTCTGATCAGGAGACATGGGGGAAAGCATGACAGCATTGGGTACGCATGAAGCTATGGCAAGTTGACCAGCAAATCCAAAAACAGATGATTGTTCCTGTGTCTATCGACTCGCTTGCATTTCAACAGGGATGTCAGCTTTGTTCTTATTCTTCCTACGTGGCAACTGATTCAATATATTACGAATAATCCCTTCTGCACTGTACGTGTAGTAGGCTGCACTTAAAACTTTGCGAATTCAAGCCATTTTGAATAGTAGTCTCCTAGTATTAAAATACGTCTGCTAGGAACTCATGTCAACATTAGAGCTTCTTTCTGATTGGCTCGCTTATGGCTAGCATACGTAGCACATCTCGAAAAATATCTTGCCGTTCTAGCCCAGAACAACACTGATCAAGCTTTATATTTCAGGACAACTAGGTGCGATTCTTAAATCTTGAGTATTCCATTTTGAACGTGTGTTCTTTGTTCGACAATCTAGTAATGCCATCAGCATGTAAACTATGGAATGATTTCCCAAATCAAGTTAAGCAATGCATATGGGTTTAAGTAAAATATATATTTTATTAATAGCGTCACATGATAAACGAGTACATACAAATATACGGTTTTATAAAACAATATACAGGTTCCTGCTATTGTAATAATACAATATAATTTATTTAGCAAAAGTAACAAGTTATTACAATAACGTATTTATACGTTTCTACTATTCCGTTTAACGTATGTCAAATAGACGAACATGATAGCTATTCAGCAGTAGCATATTTATCATCAGTCATATTTAATAAAGTGCATGAACAGTTTATGCAATATATACTTCCTTTCACATACGTATCAATCAACACATCTACCACTTCAAAGTTACTATTGCAGTTAGTATTGCAGTTTACACATATATCTAATACAATGGAAATACGTATCCATTAAACAATTGACTTCATTGAAAACATATGTTAATGAATGCTATTCATATAAAACAAATAGGTACAGTGAAATACATGAAAATCAACACCAGTTTATTGTTACATATTGCATACACGTATCTATTCACAATTCATAATTGTCACAAGATACAATCACAAATGTAGAATGTATGTCTATGTACACAAATGAAAGGCAATAGTAATCATGGCTCGTACATGATCAAACAACAATATTTCTCATAAATAAAAATATAACAATGTTGAAAATTAATGTATACTAGTATTTAGTTTGTCTACATACCACTAGTCGTATATTTCTATATTATATATTAAAACTTTAGTTAGCACTTTCATACAATGTATCACAGATGCTTCATTGTATTATGTACAGGTAGTTTTCACCAACAATTATAGCCATTATGCGAGAGAATCTTACATTTTTGAATGATTCAATTAGCGAGAATGGCTTATATAATCATCCACCAGCTAGGTACAGATATCGTATAGCGGTACATGTGTAGTCCCCACAGTGAATGCGGAGTTACAGGGCTTCTAGGGATGTCAGTCCTGTAGAAGGTTCATATGTTTGATGGATCCTGCAACATAACATGTGTTCTAAAGGGTTAATAGTGGTCATAAATGACATTATAGGTATGGTACACTCGGCTGTAACTGCGTCCCATCAGAGCGATACGGTTTTTCATGGGACTGGGAAAATACATTCCACACTTAGCCGTAAACAGTGGATGGATAACGACCTCCCACCGTCCCACCCTAGCGAGGCAGTGGTCATCTGTAGCATGGCACTGGGCAACAGTAAATATAACCGATAGAAGAATCAACAAGCGGATATTCATTTGGGCTAACACCTCAAACCAAAATAACTGTAATTACAAGGGAAATGTATGGCATGCTGGGTTGATTTGGGAAACAATTTAGAAACCAAACTGTTTAATTTAACATCCTGAGATATCACAGCTGAGCTTCATTGACAGCAAATATTAATTGATAGAAATAAAACTGAGTAGAGATTTTAAATATTTTAATTTAAAATACATTACATAGTATTACTCTTTCCACGAATATGTTGAAAACAAATGTCTTTATGTTTGTATTGCTAGTATTGCAATCTACATCAGTAACCTGCTGGAGGCAACCAGAGATGCCCTAAAGAGCAGTGACTCTGCCTAATCCAGCAGGGAGAGGGTTGAATCAGCCAGGTATTGTGGCAGGAACCCTAATATTCTGTAATGATATTTTCTTATTATATAAAACTGGTGATCTCTGCGAATAACCGCATTATTACATTACGATACTGCAATGCAGTAATGCGAAGACTCTTGCATCTTACCCGGAAAGGTGCTGCTGGCGTGTCTTCTACGAACGGTCTTTGAATATGAAACTGAAAACATCAAGAAGATAGGGTCATGCTAATCTACGTCAATGGAAAAGCTATGCAATAGTCGGTATTTCCATACGCTTTCAAAAGTATTTCTCTCATATCGCAGCTTTCAGTTGCTGCAGTAAACCTAGGAGAACCGTATGACACTGATCCCAAATAAAATGTATTGATCATTTATTCGCCAAACTAAAGGTAGTCGACGCGCAATTGTTTGCATTGAATACTTGCGGTTAACATCATAGTCAACGTTATATGTACACGAGTACACCTGTCGTTACCAATATTGAGATGCAAGAATAAGAAGTTGTTCCGGATGTCGAGAGATTAATAGAGTCTCTCCAGATTAAAAGATAAAAACGAGCACATAAAGCATGTTAAGTAATGAACTAAATCACAACGACTCTACAGTACTCTCTGTAACCATAATTCCACTTGGCGTGTACACAGTGATTGCTTCAGGGCCTCAGGCACGAAAGGATATTGACACTATTGGACATTCGTAGTTGGGACGGAATTCAATTGTGTGTAATTTTTTTAATTGGGGTTTAAAACCGCTTTCAATATTCTTTCACATATCACGGCTTGTTCGTTTAGGGCAGGAGGAAACCCACAACATCCGTAGAGCTGAATGTTGCAGTAAATCTGCGAGCACCGGCTGGTACTGGCATACCAAGGATGGTAACTGCGTCGGAAAGGTAACGTTAGCTAACATTGATGCCGGGCCCCATTGGGAAGGGATTTGAACCCGGGTCCTTTGGCTCCAAAGTCCAACGTTTACCACTGCTACTACTCGCAGAGGAGGCAGGATGACAGGATGGATATACTCACATCTTCTTCCCGGGGTGGGAGGACATCATAGAGGAAGTCCCAGGAGAAATTGTGAGGAGATTGTTGACCTCCTGGGTTACCAACTGTATCGAATGATTCCGTTGTTTCTGAAGAAGAAATACATTCTAAATATAATACACGCAAAACATAATACCACAGGAAATTTATTTATTGACGTCACGATCTCTGGATTTTTGTTTTGTTTTTAGGTTAGGTGTTATAGCTGCTTTCAATATTATTTCATACATATATAATATGACGCCTTATGAGCGTATTACTTGAGGAAATATGCAACACACTTTCGCTGGGTACTGACGAACCAAACTGAAAACTGCACCTCGAACGTACAGACAGAGCATCCTATTATTTCTGTATTTCCTTCCCTTACCGTTTTCCACTTGCAATGTATATAGTTAGCTTCTTAAACTATATATATACTTTAATGTAACGCCTCGAGCATCGTTTATCAATGGGTTAGGCGCATTATAAATATGCTTATTATCATTACTAGTATGTATTATTACATTCGAGACAAAAACATGACTTCCTCCAAAAATTACTTCTGATCCCATGGTGTGTTCTTGCTAACAAATTAACCCAGGAAGCCGGGAATAAAACAATAAATAAAAGTTTTTCATTTCTAAACGTAAACGTAAAACTGTTCCTTTTTGTACGAAAAGGTAATGCGTGTCAATATCTAACTGATAAACTGACTAAAATGTCGAAACTCGTTACGTGTGACAGAATTGGACGCTCCGGAACGGAAGTTAAGAGGTTCGCTTTTCCCCACGGATAATAGGTTCGGGGTCTCAGCATTGGTCTTCAGGGGTTCAGATCGTGGGTCCCAGCGCAGACCACCGCAACGGCTCAGTGAATCATGGATACTTGTATAAGGAGCGCTGCCGATACACTCCGTCCGGAAGGCTGGTGCAATATTTCCAAATGCCTGCCGAATATTGCTTCTGAAAGTAGATGGCGTATTTGATTACTGAATGCTGTTTTCACCCTCTCCCTGCTGGACTAGGCAAAGGCACTGCCTTTAGGGCATCTCCGGTTGCCCACAGTATGGAGAAGGTTAAAGATTAAGAGCATGCTAAGCAGTCATTAATTGTTGTATTTTAGCTTTGATAAGTAATCCCAATTTTTAATATAAACATAATGGGAACTGCTAGTAGTGGCATGCCATTCAGAAATGCACTAGTAAATACAGATACATATGCATATTGTCTGTTCATATATATTCATTCAATCATGTATTCAGTATACTAGTACGAAATAATATATTGACACGACAATACTCTATTGTGTACAAAGGACTGGGCTTACGGGTCGCTGTGGTATCCTTCGATGAGATACTCTTTTTGTGGATGTTTACGTCTGTGTAGACACACACTGAGAACGATGACAACGATGATGAAGACGATGATGACTGGGATCCCGACACTGAGAGCCACTACCAATGTCGTCGAAAGAGCTAAATATAGAATGAGCATTAAGTGTCATGCTATCTTAAGAATTGATTCACATACTGAACTTACAAATAATAACGATGCCCACTAAGTGATTCCCAACTGACTTCATTAATGCATTTGAAATTATTCAGAAGGGAAATCCGTCTAATAGGCTTAACACTGCAGGTGGAACTTAGCACTACTTTATTTACGTTAAACAGTCATATTTTTGGAGTGTATCAGATATGGAGTATATTGTACCGCTTATAATTCCGGTGGAAAAATAAAGTTGTCATAAATAATACTCACGATGCTTCACGATGGCCCTGAGAGAACATCAAATAATACATACATCATTAGTTTTACAGTTTTACAGGCAAAAGTTACCAATTGCAATTTCAATCATATTGATTTCGAATTTTTTTTTTACAATGTTATTGTTATTAGGTTTATATCTTTGAAATTCCAATTGTCTGCTACAATCTTAACCATGCTACATAAGTCTTGGTAATTACAACACATTGGACGTTTTCGTACTCATCAGTTCACTAGCACCTCTTTATATGACAGCTACATTGAAAGTTATCCCACAGTGCAATAAAACTCACTTGCATTCTGGCACACCATCACTTAGCTGACAAACCTCGTCATCATTACATGGATGTATTCGGGAGAAAGATTCGCATACATGTTTCGTGACTGGAAAAAATCCAACCCAAGGTTGTAAATGCCATAGCAATCATTCTCTCATGGGTACGTTCAACGTAAGTTTAATACCTTGTTTTACACCACTCTACTAATTTCAATACTATCTATCTATTTACACATTTATGTAGCAAGGATATCCCGAATAACTGTTCAAATTAACTTTATGGAAATATGGTATTAACAAGGATCACCCATGACATTTATTAAAGAAGTGAGTGCAGTCCATTGACCTCATCAAGCACGTTAGTACAATACGCAAGCATCCTTACTATCACATCCGAAACATCACCTTGGTCGGAATGAACATAGATAGGATATTATTACGTAACCTTCCCGGTTGAACTAGTATATAATACTGTATACTGTTTGTTGAGGTCAATGGAGCTATCATCGATGACGCCCAGGTTGCGAGCTTCTGTGCTTGATTGAATTGTCGTGCAGTCTAAGATAATGAGATGTCATCCAAGAACTCATTTCCGCTATGTAACATGACACTATTTCAAAGGTCGATTCCATATCTTTTGGAGTGAGTGAGTGAATTATAGTTTTACGTCACAGTGGGAATCTTTCACCCATACGTGACGAGTCTTTTGGAACCAATAATATTGGCGTCCGTAATAGCACGTGCATGCTAAAAGTTATCAACGGTTTCCATGCTACCTTATGATATATTCAAACTAGTAAACCTGGGCTGCAATAGTATAACACTATTAATATTCTTCATCTACATAATTATATGATACTCACCATTCTCTCCACCTACTAGAATACCCAGAACAGTGGCGTTAATCAAGCCAATATCAAGTCTTATCCCAATTAGCTTTGATGCCGCTGAAATTAACTTTCCCTGTCCGTTTGGAGTATTCTTCAAAATTGAATCATATCCAGCAATTAAACTGCCGTGTCTGCAACCAACAATAAACATTTATACGTCGCGACATGAATATCTTCAGCCAAATATAGATCAACAGGCTGTATGTAATCAAACTGTCGTAATTGTGCCCCCAGTGGTTTAAAAGTAGCAGGTATAGTTTTAATTCACAAATGACTGACCTGAGCTTTGTTACTATAATGGTAATTGTTCCAACACCAAGCTTTCTTTCGAAATAGGATTGAAGCTGCAACGAAAAACAGTTACTAAAATTCAACTGTATTCCAGTATTCTACATGAATGTATGATACTATCATAAATACAGTGGTCATTCGGACATAGTAATACTCAATGACCATTGTGTCCAGCATACTGTACGGTATAGATTGTATGAACATTCTACAAATTATTCTATCTTTAACCTTATATTAACCAGGGATGTGTGACATTTCGCTGAAAATATAGATGTATAACATAAGCATCCATAGTTAATAGTTACATTAAAGTGGCAAGATCATCTTTGCATAGGTCGAAGGTCAGTAACGGAGTAATCACATTTGTCACGAATAACACGAGGTCATTTAAAATGAACACGATTATCGTTAGAAGTATTGTGTAGAAAAATTAAAAATATTCCACGCATAGATGATCGTGCCTATTTAGGAACTTTATTAATAGATCAAGACAGATTTTAGTATTTAAAATACTAGTACATTGCCGACTTCACTGAGGCTACAATAAGAGATGCAAACAGTTGCTTCCTATGTTTACCGTTAGTTCAATGCTGTACCGCAACTTTTCATATTTGATGGAATTTGGCGTGGAGAGTATATGGCTAGAATCTTTTATTTCCAATCGGATCTCAGAAGCAATGCTAATAGCTGAAATAGATCGCATTTCAGACTTAGTCTTTCCGAATCAATGTCTGTGCTTTTCCGGATAATATAATCATACAAAATATATATGGGTGAGGAAATAATACCTTTCAACAATATAAAAATTGCCATTTTTGAAAAATTCCCAAATATCCATGGTTGTTTAAGAAACCTTTTTCCAATGTGACCAAGCGGTTTGTGATACAAAATAGTTAGGCCAATGCGAATTGGATTTGTTTTTCTTTTTTCTTTCTTTTATAAATAATAGAAATCATGTTCAACAAGTGACCAACAAGAAATATCATCACAATAGCGGTATTTCTGTTTCAAACCTTGTATTATATGAAACATTATGGCATATAATATTGTATCATTTACTATTAATATACAGTACTATTTATCATGATTTCTTAAATGTATTATTATTTAGTAAAGTAAGCAAGTATCCAGATATGTTGGTGCTAAGAGCACATATTTTGCAATATTAGTGGTATTTGATTGTGTATACTTTAAAAAACCATATGAATATCATTATCCATCTTTGAAAACTGTCAACAAAATCTTCTAATCCTTGGATGATACAAATTTTACATACTTGACATAGCACTATATTTATTTTTTTAAATTCTGATACAGGAAGATGCTCATTTAATGACTGAATGATAAACATAATGCTGCTTCTGGGGCCAAATATATTAAAGGCACCACTTTGGACCATGTTTAAAAGTGGTCCATATGTCACAATAATGCTTATGGATTACGGGCACAGATGTCCATGCTAAGGTAGTGTAATAATAGTCAAAATGAACATATACATTAATAATTAACATACCATCTGGAGGCAACGTGGTTTCTGAAATGGAAATAGAACCATTATTTGTTATTAATTAGCCATTCTAAGTACGGAGATATGTGTAGTGTTTTTGTTCTCTAACACAATGATCTAATATAATCAGGCCCGGTTTACTCCAATTTGTCATACATTCCATTTGTCAGACAGCTTATAATCACATATGCTAGAAAAAAAAAGGTTTGGGGTTATCCAATTATAACGGGTGGTAGGATGTTATTCTACCCCCAACTGTCTGACATATGGGACGTCTGACAAATGGGACGACAAAATCAGGCCCAACTACGCACTATATCAGCTCTCAAAGTCGCTATAGACGTTCCTTTGTTGTTGTTGGAATTATTGCAAACATATCTCAATCTGGGGCTACATTGTCATCCACTTACTAGTCTTTTGTTCCAGAGATGCATCCATAATTGAAAATGTCGTCTGCTCAATAATGAACGACGTCCGTATCAGACCATGGAGGACGACATACAGCTGACGTGACTCCACATCCTCACCGTGGAACGCCATCGAGAAGACAAACATTGTTTCTGTCTTGAAAAGTCTGCAGTGATAGCATGTACTTCTAGTAAGATCTGTCTTGATTACAACATGAATGTGCAGGTAATACACCATAATAATACATGGTTACTATTGATACGAGTGGGTCCCTAAGGAGTGACGATATACAGCTGGAAAATTGGTTGTGCGCCCCCCTAACATATTGAGAGGTAATGAGAACAGATATTTTAAATGATTACTATTTTAATTGATGTAGAATGTAATGTTTCTTGAGTGCGAATCACGTTGCACCGTGAGTGGCAGCAAATACGGATGGGGCGGGTCCCACGACTCTACGGAGGGATGCGAACAAGGGTAAGGCAGGCATCTGACCTCGGAGCTAAATACACGCCTTATTAGTGGAATGAACTTATTTTCAAATATGAAATGTGTAGACATTGTTTTGCGATATCAATTTTATATTTGTGGCCTTTCATACACCTTGTCAAATCCATAGCAATTACAGATAGCTTCTTTTGGTAACTAAATATTACTAAAGCTACCATTGATTGCTTTTGTTTTCATTGTTAGATATTTCCTAACAACAAATAATATTAACTTGTATAATCTTTAAAATGTTACAACACATTTCCAACAACAAAGATATGTGGGCAAGATAACGTTTTTCCAGATGTATACAATCACCATCTAGTTCAAGTCTCTCTCTCTCTCTCTCTCTCTCTCTCTCTCTCTCTCTCTCTCTCTCT
>JAUTBT010074187.1:0-13427 GCA_032361225.1 Lepetodrilus schrolli
TGTGTGTGTGTGTGTGTGTGTGTGTGTGTGTGTGTGTGTGTGTGTGTGTGTGTGTGTGTGTGTGTATGTGTGTGTGTTTAGTTTTGTTTCAAATTGACCTTTTCGAGAACGAAAAATTAAAGTGGGTAAATTATATAGACAAATCTTTGGCTACTCGTTAGATCGTTCACTTAATTATTCCTAATATAATTATATTAATGATATAACTATATTAATTATAGTATGTATATGCATGACCTCTATTTCTGCTACAGAGCGTTTGTTTTGTTTTCTTTGTCCATGTGACATTATTTTGTTTGTTGTTTTGTCTTAAACAGAATAGAATTTATTCAATAAAACTATTTAGAAAACCAGAGACCATGCATATCTGAGAAAACATAGATCCACTGTATAATACAATTAATTACGCCTGTATATAATTATTTACATATCGATCTATAATCGATGTTATTTTAAATAATGAATCACGCAATTACAATATTCATAATTTAAAATCGCAGTTTTATTAGTTAACAACATATTATAATTTCGATTAACAGTGACAGGTGCTCGATCGCTGCTATATTTTGATATCCATTGATATTTTGATATTTTAACGTAAAAGTAATAAATACGTACAGACTAATACTATACTATTAATATATATTATATAATCTTAGTAGCTTTCGTTTAATATAACAATAGATAATATGCCACGTACATTCATTGCAAATCTGAATAAACTATTGGGCATAATATAATAAATCTGCGATGTGTTTTCGACAATTGTATCAACTTACTGTATTGTTAATGATTAGTTTTAAGGCGAATATGATGCGACGGTTGAAGGTGAAGGTTGTCGCTAAGGTAAACGCCATGGACTGACATCCAACACAGCTCAAGCATGAAACGTTGAAATTAACAAGCAGACATACCAAATAATAATTTTATGACGATTTGGAATTCAAGAATTGTTTACTGTGTAAGTAATTAATGCGTTTCCTGTTTTGTCGAATTAATTAATAAGCCATCCGCACTAGCTGAAGCAACGCATGTCGACAACGTCAACGAATTTTATTGCTGGAATTTTTTAGTTTATCATGTTAATGAAACAAATTTACGGGATTAAAACATGCTTCAAACGCTTCTTCTTTTTGCCAATCAACGGCTACAATCGACATTACCAAGTTTGATAATACTGTAAATGCGTTCTTTCTTAACATGTTAACATTATGGTAAAATGAATTCAGTCGATTCGCGGCCATTAAAATTGCGCCATTACTGGGCATTTGACCAAAAAAGGTGGTTGATCGAGTATTATTGCTACGCAGATTAATGTTTTATTAATGATTAGTTTTGAACAATAAATACTAATATATGCTTAAATTTAAGAGCAGATCGAAAATATATTTATAAGATCCACAAAAATCTTGAGATAAAAAATACCAAACTAAAATATATATGAAAATACGATACAATATGAAAATATTGAAAACCAGTGGGAAATGTGGAAAATCTAGCTTGTTGCCCACTATCAATATACTTGTGTAGACAAATCAAATGTACATACTTTCAGGCAAAATACGTTTGATCATGAAATATGTCAACAAACATTGCTTGTATGGCTTGAATTATGTTTTGTTAACAGCTTGCATAACTTAAACAAAGATGTCAAGCAAGGGGTCCAAGCCAAGCTCTAGGGCTGGATCCAAAACTGGATCTAAAGCCGGATCCAAAGCTGGATCCAAAGCTGGATCAAAGGCAGGGTCAAAGCCTGGGACACCACGTAGTTCTAAGGCCAACACACCAAAAGGATCCAAGAGCAACACACCTTTACCAATGCCTGTAGAAAGTGGAACAAGTAAATATTTATTTGTACTTTAGTAGTATTGTATTTATCAGTAAAGATCCACCTGAATGTTTCAGTAATCTTTACAAAATAGGTTAATTGATTTGACATTGTGATTGCAAATAATTATAACAGATACTGTGTCTACAGAAATGTATTTATGTATATATGCATGTTTATATTTATAAGATTACAATCTTAGTACATTGCAATCTTAACAGTTAAATATAATCTGCCATACGGAAAAGTAATGTTGTCAATTTTAGTTAAAATACTTAGCACATACACAATTTATTTTCATTTTAAGAAACAAGTCATTTCCAAACAGAATCCCTTCTTAGACTTTCAGAGCCAAACAATAAGTACTATGCAGACATTGCCTGGTAGATGTGTTAGTTTCGTCTTGGAATGTATTGTCATGTGACATGTTGATTACAGCTGATGAGGGCATGCTAGACGTACCAGGTGAAGTTACAGAAATGTCAGATGAAAATCTTACATCTCAAGAGGATGCCATGGCACAAGAGGCCGAAGCAAACCAAAACTGTGTCGTAAGTAAAACTGTGTCATAAGTATCGAGGGGAAACATTTGTGGAATGCCATGCAGCTATTTTCCTCTCGCTATGTACCTTAACCTTCTACCTGCTGGATTAGGCACAGGCGCTGCTCTTTAGGGCATCTCTGGTTGCCTCCAGCAGGGAGAGGGTTAATTAGGTTCTTATTGCAGATGTAACTGTCAGGGGCGTAGCTTCCTATAGGCCGTGTAAGTTTAAATACAGTGACACATCCGACAACCTCCAGACCCCCCAAGCATTGATGATTCGGCCTACACATTAATTTAAACCAAGCTACGCCCCTGCCTTTGAAGTTTAAAAAAAAATAATTTCTCGCTTAATACATTTCTGTATTATTATTGTTATTATTATTATTGTTACCATTCTCATGCAGATTGAAATGATAAAAGAGCGAATTACTGTGATAAGCTGGAAGGAAGAACAATGGACAAGTGCACACGAAAAAACTTTGCAAATGTTCATAGACAATCCCAGTGAAAGATTCCTTGTGGCATACAATGACCATATAAAAGGGTTTTGCCTGGAAACAAATCTGCCATCATTCAGTGTCGATCAGTTGACATATTTCATTCGGACGAAGGCAGCGAAAGAATTGACGGCAGAACATTTCCTGAAGAGCGTGCAATATGGAACTGTGCGAGGAGCTCACATAGAGAGCCTTTTGAGACTGATGATGGGAATCTATGCTCCTATCTTCTTTGAGAACACATCATGGCCGGACAGTATCCTTTAACTTGCCATTAAAATATATGTATGTTATGCAGTGCAATTACATTAATCGTGGATATGTGGGGAATATGTGGAAATCCCTGTGGAGCAGAGGCAATGACATTACAAAAACACCAGTTATATGTACATTACCCACTGATTACAGACGTGTAACACATAATGATGTATGACAGGTAAACTATCCATCTTTAACCCTCACCCTGCTGGATTAGGCACAGGCACTGCTCTTAGGCATCTCCGGTTGCCTCCAGCAGGGAGAAGGTTAAAAGACATAGTTTAAAAAAAACAAACTATCACAATAGCATCGCAATAGTAGAACAACTATTGCAATACTATCGCAATAGTGTTTTCAACTACATGTATCACAATCGTATTGCAATCGTAGAATTGGCCTCAATAGTCGCCCCTATTTCCATTTCTTGAATCCATATGATGCAATGTGAAATTAGATTTTCTGGTAGTGGAAGGTATGCAACCAGTTCTTCCATTTCCTCAACCAATGTCAGGTATTAAGAACGACTTCTCGGCACATCTGCACAAGTTTCTGGCCAACCTGACTGACACTCGCTGGAAGCTGGAAGGCAAGACGGTGCTGTACATACCTACTGAAGGCATGAAGATCCCTATAGAGGAAGCTTCCAAGAACAAGGAACTGGTGCAGAGACTGGAGAGTAAGTGGACTGTTGTCATAGTTATTTACTTATTAATATTCATACATGAGGGCATCTGAGCAGGGAGGTAGAGGAGGTTAGGGTAGGAACATCGTCCCCCCCAGTAATTTGGTAACTAAGGAAGAGTTGCTGTTTCAAAAATAATATAAATAAATGTGTATTCAGTGGATACATGCTGTCCCCTCAGGCATACAGGACTTCCAACACCTCTCATAGATCCTAAAATGATGCTTATGACATAAAATTATTAGTTTATGCAAAGTACTGTAAAATTACCATAACTACAGCATTAAGCTTCCTGATACATAGAATAAACATTTATTCTCAAGGCAATATTTGTACAACATTCAATAGTATATATCCATATTTTCATGAGAATTTAAAGATATTCATCAGATTATTAAGTTATAACTGCTATTTTTTCGATTACCTATTTGTTTTTCTTTGCTCATTGATAATATTATTGATTACATTTTTAACTGCCTACTATTTCCAAGATGTTTCATAGAAAGTAAATGCATAATTTCTTGACCATGCCTTCTTATTCTTCAGCTGCCATGATCCACTGGGCCAGACAAATCAAGGAGGTCCTCAGCACACAGGATGCATTCGAGATGGCAGAGAACTCTGGTCCTTTGGAAGAGATTGAGTTCTGGAAGAACCGGTGTATCGATCTCTCCGGCATCAGTACTCAGCTGGACAAGCCTGGAGTGAAGAGGATCACACAAGTCCTGCAGATGGCCAAGTCTTCCTATGTCGCATCCTTCCTCAAACTCTCCAGTCAGATCAAGGCGAGTGCTCAAATTTCAGTCATTGAATTGACAAGCCATGACAGAGTCCTGGCTACCTGTTTCACAACGACACCCTAAATTTAGGAGCTCCTAACTTTATGACCATCCTAAGTTAGATGCCGATTTAAGAAGGGAGACAACTTGTGACGTCGTCGTGAAACACTTGTTACGAGGTGACACAACACTTAGGACTGGTATAGGAGCTCCTAGTTAGTTAGGAGGCCGTTGTGAAATGGGGGCCTGGTCCCTTTTCGGCTGTGGTCCAGTTTATTGTTTATATCAGATATATGTCTACCTATCAATGGCAAATAATGATTGGCTACAACTAATCATCATATATTTCAATAAGGAAATAATAGCGATAGTAAATTTAAATGCAGGAACAAAGACATTGTACCACACGCACACACATTGATCTATGAACCGAAACAAAGGTCTTGATCTGTTTACGTATGAAGTACACAGTATGTTGACACTCCATTTGCAGGACTACAACCAGCTTAATTTCTTACATCTATGTGCTCATTTGAAACTAAGTATACATGTATGGATAGTAATTATCATATCGTTGTAACGTATGGATACTCGCAATGGATTTATGCTGATCACATGCAACGATTAGGAGGTAGATATGTAATAACCACTACCGTTAGACTAAATCTACCAAATATCTTTTTTTTAAATGGTAGATAGGCATCCTCGAAAATAGTAATCACCGAAACCACATTATTAGTCCTTTAACCTCGAAATTTGTCAACCTCGAAAATGTCATCGTGTACGGTGATAGTTGGTGTTAGGTCCTGAGACTTCGGTCATACATCCTTGGACAATTAATTAATCAATTAATAATTAATAATGAATCAATTTAGTAACACATGACCCAATTTTGCACCTGAAAATATGCTTGTGCCATATACATTGGTGTTCTGGCAACATGTGCTTTCCGTCATTTGACGACTTTTCACGCAGATATGCAATTTAAATAGGTTAACGGTCATATTATCACCATGCAATTATAAAACCACATGCTTTAGCTATTCAGGAGGAACGGTAGACATGTATATTAATCCATTAACAGCTTGGTAACGCAAGTGACCAAAGTTCGGGGGATGACCGAAGTCCCAGGACTTTACTCTAAGTGAAATAGTCTTGGGGGAAAAAATGGAAAAATGTTAAACAAATGATTGGTTGACAAGCCATGATCTATATGAGTAAAATACCAGTGAATATTGCATGGTTCTAAACCCCAATTAAAAAAAATGTAAATACTAGTAAGTAAAGAAATGACTGGTACATGAGCGAAATAATCTTGAAAGTAAATAATTAGATAAATGGATAAACAGATGGATGCATAAATGAGTTAATGAATAACAAAATGTGCACAATTTTGATCGAACAAGTAACGCATACTATTTTTTGTTGTTATATATCATGATATATTATTATTGTTAAACATGTAAATGCTTTATCCTAGTAAATATCATTAAGCAAGATCATGGCTTCATTTAATTCTTGTAGTATTTTTCCTTTATCAGGAGGGATCCCGCCAAGCCGAAAGCAACTTGAAGTTCCTGATGGTGCTGAAAGACCCATGTCACGAGCTGACCGATGCCAAGCCAAAGGATATTCCAGCCATCCTGCCTAAGATCCTCAACCTCATCCGAATGATCTGGGTCAACTCTGAGTTCTACAAGACAAGAGAGAGACTCACTGGCATCCTGAAGAAAGTAAGTCTTATACTTCTGTGTTTTATATACCATTAGGCTGTCTTCATTTTAATTTTAGATTCAAAGATCATGTATGTGGCCTCGATCTCAGGATCGGCTCTGTCCTCTGTTCCACGTATACTCCAAGGGTTCAAAATTCATGTCCGTTTAAAAATTGACTCTTCAGCATTGCTGGTAACTTGTTCTGGAAAATTTGGATCTTGAATGTCAAACACTGGATTAATTGTTTTGCTGTAGACGAGCAATGAGATTATCACACGATGCAGTCGAAGCATCAATCTGGACAAGATCTTTGACGGCTATGCTCAGTCGGGGAAGGCCACGCTCCTGGACTGTATCAAGTGTTGTGAGGAGTGGAAGGAAATCTATAAGAGAGTATGTACTTTCAACAGCTTTATTAGTATTATGATTAGTATTTTGATTAGTATTATGATTAGTATTGTAATTTATATTATTATTATCATCATCATTGTATGGATGAATGAATTAGTGCTTTACGTCGCAGCGGGAATATTTCACCCATACACAATGACATCATTGTAACATATGGATGAAAGATTCCCCACAGTGACATTAAACAACAATTGACTCGGTATAATTCTTACTTTTATTGTTATTATCATTGTTGTTATTATTGTTATTTATTATTATTATATTTATTATGTTTTATTTATTTATTATTATTTGTATTATTATTTTATTATTATTATTATTAAATATTATTATTATTATTATTAGTAGTAGTAGTAGTAGTATTTTGATTTATATTACTATTATCATCATCATTGTAACATGGATGAAAGATTCCCACAGTGACATTAAACAACAATTGACTCGGTATAATTCTTACTTTTATTGTTATTATCATTGTTGTTATAATATTATTATTTATTATTTATTATTATGTTTTATTTATTATTATTATTATTATTTTATTATTATTATTATTATTATTATTAAATATCATTATTATTATTATTATTATTATTATTATTATTATATATTATATATTATATATTAAAATATTTTCAATATGTAGCCCAAAGATAACAACTGCATGATATATATCCATTGTTTGTTCTTCTAGACTGCCAAACTGCACCACAAATTCTCGCCATATGGGTGGGTTTTGGATAAAAGCAGCATCTTTGCTCAGATTGATGCCTTCATACAAAGATGCAAGGATCTCTTGGAGGCGAGTCTTTGTTAAAATTTACATGCATTCTGTCAGTCTCACAGTTGAGTTCACGTGCATAAAATAATTCCATGAACATCATGATTATTATTACAATGATTATTATTATTACGGTTATATTATTATTTTATTATTATTGTTGTTATTATTATTATAATTGCTATCATCATCAACATCATCATCACCATTATCATCATCAACTGTTGCTGTGTTCTCCAGGTTTGTGAGGCTCAGATCCACTTTGCTCGTATGGAGGACGGTACTAGGACAGAGATGCCACACTTTGGAGGACAGAAAGGACCACAGATTGCCAGAGGATTGCTTGAGATTGAGTCACAATTTGCCAAAAATCTCCACATTCTGCGCGCGGTGAAGAAATCCATTCTGGATGTCAAGGCGACCTCTTGGCATGATGACTACAACAAGTAACCAACATCTTCATATTGTCTTATTTTTTTAATAACTGAAACCTTTGCTGATTAATTATTATTAGTCAACATATGTGTTAAATTTCTACTGTGGAATAACTTTTCAATAATCAACAGTGGTGATTTTGTCAAAAGTGATATTCGACCATTGCGACGTCATAGGCAGGCAATGACTACAACGTCATGACTTTTACATCATAGGCGGGAAAATGCTCAACAGCGTACTGGTGTTGTCTTGCTACATCAATGTTTTCCGGCAATTTTCCATGGCTTATTCCAATAAAATGATTATTAGAATAACCCATGAGATATGAGTGATATGGAAAATATGTCCCCTGTGTAATTATTGTTTACAGTTCCGAGCTTCAGCTATGACAAGTAACCAACATTTCCACATTTTTTTTCTTTTACAAAACTGAAACCATCGTTGAATAATTGTTAATTGTTATTATTTCACTATGGTCACATGCAATGTCTCCATTAATGCAATGGTGTATCGCCACTGATGTTCTGGTTTGGGCGTTGTGTGCAGGTTCCGGGCTGGGGTGAAGGACCTGGAGGTAATGATGCAGAACGTGATCTCGTCGGCGTTCGACACAGTGACCACGGTGGAGCAAGGCGTGGAGCTGCTGGACATCTTCATGCACCTGTCATCCAGGGAGGTCAGTGTCACATGTCCAGCATCACTAGTACGACTATTAATACAACTAGTAATATGATTGTGTTCGAATAATTTTAAAAATATTTAGTGTCCAAATTTTTTTTTTATGTGATTAATTTAGGTGTTAGAACTATTAGTATACAGTATTTGTCATGTTTCTATACAGCCATGCAATCTTGCCTTCTCGTGTGCTATTCCACCCCCATTGCCAATCTTCCTGTATTGTGTCAGGTCATTGGATTGGTTGTGTGTTTGTTTTTGGATATGAAAAAAATTGTACATTTTTTTCACCCAAAATAGTGAGAGAAAAAAAATGAACTTATCTGGGGAAAACAAACATGTCATTTTTCAAACTGATCATGTAGTCATGAAATTTCCTTTGCAGGCGGTCCGGCGTACGATCGACAAGAAGACGGTGGACATCTATTCTCTGTTCCATGAAGAATTGAACGCGGTCAAGAAAGAGCTCTCTCAGAAAGGGCTCGTTCCTCAGACACCAGCGCACCCCAAATTCTCTGGAGTAGCACATTGGGCACGTATGCTCAAAAAGAGAATTGAACGGGGTATGATGGTAGGTTGAGGAATTTGATTGGTCGCATTTTGATCAGTGTAAGGTCATAGTTCAAAGGTCAGAGGAGCGGCTATCGGGTGGCAGACATGATAGATCGGATTGTGCATAAGCAACTTTATGTATTTTAATTATTTGTGTTGTGTGTGCGTGTGATATCATAGTTTTATCTCTGTGTTATTTATATATGTACTAGTATATGTTTCAGTACCTACTCTACATATATGTTGTTGCAAATTATCTATAATATCTAGTGATTTTTTTTGGATAAAAATCCTTGAAATATTTTGTTCTGTTTTTGTTCGCAATATCTTCGTATATTCTCAGAGTGACGAGTGGCTTTAGTACTGGCCGTGTGTCGTAAGACTGGAACTGTGCTGGTTGTAGGTCCGTCCTTCACACAGCCCCCACATTCTTATAACCAGTATAGTTCTGTTGTAGCTTATGAAACAAGAGGTCATCATTCCCTGTTCTTTATCGTAACATATTATTCCTAGATGTTTATGCACACTCCTATCAAGTCAACAGTCACCCAAATTTAACCTGATAAGTATTGAGTTTCAAAATACTGCTTTATGTATTGTTGCATTTGTTTGTGAGGTTTGCTTCCTACATAATTATATGCAAATAGAAAAACATTATATCTGGCTCTTTGTCAACCTAACTTCCAGTATGATCATACTTAGTGTTGGATTTACTTATATTATAAGTTTACATATTTACTTGTATATATTTGTATTTGTATGTCAAGAATATGTATACTGTACCTTATACCAGTGATTAACTTGAAAATAGTGAACAATTTATTTAATTTTATTAAGCCTAATGTCAGACATTTTGCAGCAAAATTTAATTTTATTTATTCATCTCATATAAATTAATTCTATATTTTGCTAATGTTCAGTTTTTGTAAAACTAGCATTATATGTATCATGTGTATTGGAATCTAAGTCATACCTAATTATTTCATTATCTTGGTTGAGAGTTCACAGACATCACATGCTAATCAAATATTGCTGACAGATTCTAGATCGAGCTCATTTCCTGCCACCAATCGGCTTAGGTGAAGAGGTCAGAAGTCAGTACCAGCAACTGTGCATTGCTCTCGATGACTTCATACGGAAGACGTTTTACGATTGGACGCAGACCGTTGACAAGGTAATATATTTTGTCCTTTTGGTGCAAATTTGAATGATATTCGTAACCGTTATTTATAATACATTATTATTATTATTATTATTATTATTATTTGTTGTCTGGAAAATTCTATCTTCAATTCTGTGTCTCTGATGATAGTGCAATATTGTCTCAGAGGAGCCATCATTTTACAGGAAATATGTGATATCTGAATTAATTTTTCAATTCAAATTGTCCTTTCTCATGATAATAGAATAATGCTGTCATTGTGTAAAAAGAGTATACCACAAGCATTTAGACTATTCTTCTATATGAATTGTCTCTGAATGATGTCTCAAATATCCTGAATGGTATCAGGAATGACATCTTGAATTATATTATCTTGAGTGATATTTTGAATATCCTGAACTATTTCTTGAATGATATCCTTTTTACTTCATGCACACCTGTCCTAGTCAATGGTTGTGTGGTGATCTCGTAATAGTAAATCGTTATGCCAAAAGAAACCCAGAACCGATGCACATGTTACTGGTGAATTGTCATTTTTGCCTACTAAATCATTTGGCTATATGACAATATGTTACTACCTGGTTAAATTGATGTCTAAAGGATATCTTATTAACAATATACTGTTGTTTTTCAGAATCATGTAAGTCGTAATTTTTTTAGCCATTATAAATTGCCAATTATATTATGTTTTGTATAGTAGATAGCAAATCATGTGTTGCTGTACAATGTATCTACACAAATAACTTACAAGATACACATTTAATATATGTCACATTTAATACATTTCAATATGTACATGTTACTGTATCAGTGTGTATTGCTAGAAATAATTTAAATGCTGTAATGTTTCAAATACCTGAACTTATCCTTGATATTCATATTTTATGATACCAACAATATTTGTTTGATTGTAAGAATATGCAAACTAAACTGACAAGATAATTAGAGCATAAGAATATATAGGAATACATTTGTATTTAAATTTTTGTAACGTGAATTATGTATTTTAATAACCAATACAATGTATGCTAGTTCTAGATCTTACTTCATTATTGTTCACAAAGTCCATTCACAAAGAATACCTGTAACCATGCACATTTTGATTGTTATGATGAAGCATAAAATATTATTAATTTCTTCCCCGCCACAGTATTTCGATTGTAAATATTTGTTATTTTGCTTGATTTTTTTATTTTTTATACATGTACTGGTATATGGAATGATTGTCTATCTTGACCAGACATAGTCTGGCCTAAGAATAATTTAGTAGTACATGTAGCTTTCACCAATGTGTTTGACTGTGTATAATATTAATTCTCTTTTTCTTTTTTTTTTCTCACAGAATCTTTTCATCAAACTCAATAAAGTAATAAAAATGGATATGATTGGAAATAGGTCAGATTCACTTAAATTTTTGGATAAAACTTGAAATTATTTCCTTTTGAGTGAAAATGGGAATGTTTTCTTCTATGGAAATATATAGATGTCCTAATACATGCATGTAGTGTAGATAGCATTCCAGTGGACTAGTTTTTCGACAGAAAAAAAACGGAATTTCACTTAGAATTTGTCAGTGTTCGTGATCATATGATTGGCTGAGCACAAACTCTCTGAGTTCTGGGTATCGTTTCTCGAAGGTCTAATATCCTCTATGAGACGATAGCGATCTCGTAATTGCCAGATCGCCACGTAGAAGAGATCGCTAGGAGAGTATTTGTGGTCTCATAGTAGATACGAGAACTTCGAGAAATGATACCCTGGTCGTGAAATATCTTTTAATGCTAGATTTAATTGTGTCATTTTATTTTGCTTTACACATAATGAGTCTAAGGGTTTAGGTGGCCGGCTATTTCTTGTTGAAACATATTAGATTAATACACACTGTCCGGTGGTGGTTTTAAGTTTATGTTAATTAATATTATATGTTTCAGATTTCAATACATGAGTAACTAAGACATTATCCCTTACACGAAAATAACATTAAAAGTTGTATAAGTATGTAACTACACATATTGTAAATTTGTACATTGCAATTATTTCATAAACAACTTAATATATAAAATCTAACCATCTCCTAATTACGAAGTATACATACACAAATATACAAAATTATAAATGAAACTAGAGGTATTCAGTTGACAATCTCAAGCTTGTTTAACAAAAGTTTACTTTTGAATGCAATATAAATAGCATTAAATCATGGTTCACTTCCACTCCTTTCCAGCACCAGTCTAACTTGCTCTGAGAGGCAACATAATGGAAGCTAAAATATCTCCAATCAAATAAAAATGCACCAGTCAATAGAACCAACAAGCTGTGATCAGGAGCAGTGTTCTGGCATAATAAGAATAATAGCAGGGTTCACAAAAAGGCCTCGAACTTTGAAAAGTGATTTTGTTATTGTTTGGTAATTGTGTGGTGTGGATGTTACATCTGCTTGTTACATGTTACACTTACATGTTACATATGTTACACATGCTGGTTACACAGGAGCCCCAGAAGCTGTTAGAGTCACCACTGATGTGTCGTAGTGCAGAGAGACCTCCAATGTTGGACATTAATTTCAACAGGTAAACCCATCTAGAGAAATTTAAATCTTGAGGAAATTACATGATGGTAGAGTCGTTAATATTTATTTACCTCACCAAAAATAAATCGACAACATTATTTTATCATATTTGGTAAAATGTCTCTAATGCAGGAGATGGATTTATTAGTTGTGTTCATTGCTGGCTTCTCTTCTTGCAGGAACATACTGAAGATGTTCTCAGAGATCCACTACTGGGACAGGTTGATGTTTGAGATCCCCCACTATGCGGCTGATTGCTACTCCAAGCGTGAAGATCTGAGGAACCTTCGTGAACATGTACTCCTAGTAGTCAGAGACTACAACAGGTATAGGAGCCATTCTAAACAAAAATATACATGTCTTGATGATACGCTTGATCAAAATTAATAGATTTAACATGTAAATTGTTCATTGTCAATAAGTATCATAATAGAAAGGTTTTAATATGAATATATCAACAGGTAAAAGCTTTCTAGAAATATAGTTTCTACGGTGTAAATTTCCATACATGATTATATAAATTTCACTGTGTACATCAA
>JAUTBT010074198.1:0-13426 GCA_032361225.1 Lepetodrilus schrolli
TCCCTTTTTATGTCGCCGTCGGTCTAATTTGTTTTGACTGTCATCTTCACAACATCGCTTGCTTTCATTATTTGCTACACAAACAATCTAGTATTAGCAGTCAATGTTTTCTTAGTTCTTTTGTCGTCTGGTTATCTGAATATACATTGTACCTAATTTGAATAATCGGTGTCCGGATATGACCGACTGGAAACGGAAACCGAATTTCCGGTTATCTGAGTCATTTTATTTGTTGGTTCCTGGTAAAAAGCGTCCAGATAACGAGGGAATCGGATATCTGAAGTCCGGTTAAGCGGGGGTCGATTGTATTTTCAGATTTTTCTTGATGTTTATCAAAGCACGTACTTTGTGTTCCAGGTATTACGTTCGATGACGCCAAGAGACGAGGTCTAATGGGGACGGGCGTCAATCCGATGCCAAGAGAAATGTCCTTTCCTCTATACAAGGGAGATGAGTGGCATGATCATTACGATCTCATCAGGTGATGAGCATAATTAATATCATGAGTATCATTACCATACAGAAAGCAGTTCCAGAGAGATTGTAGGACTACAGTTATTGCTTTTCAGTGTGTATCAATAGGGACAAGAAGTAAGGCTGTTCCAGTAAATCATTGCAACACAAGATGGGACATTTTTTTCGATAGCATAAAGACAAGTGTGTTTTGCATTGTCAACATCTACTTATTTTACAGATTTCCTTCTGATGGCAAAAAAACACCTCACGACTCAATACAGACTGTAGAATCACAAGCTAACAAGAGTGGTAGGCAATTTAAAACATGGAATTGGTTCTGTCTAAAGTTCTCTTAAATTATAAATATCAAATATTATTATTTAATTACATGTTGGTTAGAGTTAATCAAATGGAAAACTAACCAATTTGTTGAAGGATGCAAAACATATGATGGTGGATGGTATATATTTCTTACAGTTTATATTGATGTAAGTAACTCGCACCTATGTTTCTCTGGTTACAGTCAGTTTCAAATCTAATCCTAGTCCGAGGAGGATTGTTCCGAGAACTCTGGACGTCAGTAAATGTGTGTCCGAGAGAGTTTCCATGATTCACAAGCTGACTTGCCCTAAAGAAGTATGTACCTACA
Source organism: Lepetodrilus schrolli (assembly GCA_032361225.1). NCBI lineage: Eukaryota > Metazoa > Mollusca > Gastropoda > Lepetellida > Lepetodrilidae > Lepetodrilus > Lepetodrilus schrolli. The sequence goes on from JAUTBT010074198.1 coordinate 1,106, forward strand.
TTTCTATTAAATAAAATCCATTCATGTTGGAGGAAAGCATTATGTTTGAGGCCCATTGGCACAGAACAGTTGTAGCTACAGTTAATTGTAAGTAAACATTTCGGAACCCGCTTCAAGTATAAGTCCACTGCATGAAACACATTAATTGCTACAATACTTGAGAGTATGGTTAACAAACTATTGTAGCGATAAAAGTGGCTCATGCAACCAGATTTTCATTTGTAGCGGGTTCTGAAAATCAATTGCAGCTACAACTGTTCTGTGCGATGGGCCCCTGACCAGCAATTGATTGTCAGATGTAATCCTTAATTGTCCACATCGTGTTAGTCCTGTCAGATTTTGTCAACATATAAGGTCAAATCACCTAAGGGGATGTAATCTACTTCCATGGAATAATCAGAGAGCGAGAGAAAGCTGGGATATTCATGATCTCGTGGCTAAGTAAAAAAAGTTGGAAACTATTTAAAAAGCAAGTGTTAGACATTATCTGCCAGATTATTTGTGAGTGATTTCCATGCCGTCTGCTACAGAAACCACGTCGCCAGGTTGTGACGTCGGAACTCCCTGCCATTGGACTGGACAGTTTGAATATACAGGACAGCAGCGAGATCCACGTCTTCGCTCACCCAGATGAGGAATCACATAGAAAGGGCGGACTGCAGGTAGGATCATAATATTACTAACAGATCTGATGCTCATACTCTAGTACATATGTCATCGCAAATTGGTGAAAGATTTGTTAATCTCCATAATCACTGACTCATTTGCAAAATACCTTGCTCAGCTGGTGATGTGAGCTGTGTATGGTTATCAAAGAATTGTTTGATTCTTGGTTTCCATCAAATAATATGGAATTCTTGTTTCAGACTGTGGATATTATCAGTCCTGAAAACCTGTCCCCACCACCACCAACATACAGTGTAAGTGAATGTTTATGATCCATATCTATAATCCAGACGTGTTTTAGTTAACTCAATACAAGCTTCTCAACATAACTAAAACATTATTGCTTTCATTATTTTCAGAGACTGGAGCCAGATCCTATTATGAAACTAAAGAGAATTATTGGCTTTGGCGGAGGAACATACAGGGAGGTATATCTTATAATGAATCTGAAAATTATATTTTTGTTTTTAAAATTTTAGTTTTGTTTTTATTTATTGTTATTTTTAAGATTGTGCTTAAATTAAAATTATTATTTTATATTATTATTATTATTGTTATTATTATTATTATTATTATTATATATTAAATATATCTCTAGGTGGACAGTGTTTTCCTTTATTATTTAATTTTTTAAAATTTAATTTGTGATTGAGAAATAATCATGTTTTCTAATTCCTTCCAGGCTATATGGACACTGAATGGGACGGCCGTGGTCTATCCTTGTCATGCTGTAGTGGTCATCATGAAGATTTCTAATGGACATCAGAGGTTTCTTCTAGGACACACAGACAAGGTAATAGGATATTTCTGAACCTCTGAAAATTTGCTTTTTTCTTGCGTACTTATTGTAATGAAAATTCTTGACGAAATGTTATTGTTAGCAATGTGACCTACTTTATGCTAAATGGAATCCGAAGTATTTATTGAAAAACAACTTTCATGTTAACATTTTTTTTATAAAGAATTTAAACAATATGTAAAATAAAATACATAAATAAAAGTACAGAAATAAAAATAACATAACATAAAAATAAATCACAGATAAAATAAATGGTTCAGATTCTCTTGATGTATTACTCATGTAAATATTGATAAATCTAAAGAAGTTCAGGCATTTCTCTTCCCACTATAGATTTCCTGTCTGACACTGAATGGCAACTCTACACTACTGGCCTCTGGTCAGACAGGCCAGATGAGCATTGTCCGGATCTGGAAAGTCACGTCTGGGGAATGTCTGTCCATGTGCAAGACTCATGTCCACTCACTGTCTTCTCTCAGGTACGTACTACAGAGAATCCCACTGTCTGGTGACCCGTTGTACAAACATTTACATCTAACCCTAACCATCTCTTCTCATAGGTACGCCTGATAGATGATCCCACATACCAGTACACTGTCTGCTGGCCTGTTGTACAAACATTTACAAACATTGTATCGAAAGATGAAATCTATGTACCGGTATCGAGGCATTAAACAATTGGTGTTGGATATTACCTTAATATTGAAATCCTATTTCCTAAAATTCCATGTAATAGACGGGCGATTTTGGATCTACAATAGAAATAATTCAACCCTTTTATTTGACAGTTTCTCACATAAAGGCAATGTGTTGTGTGGAGTTGGAAAAGATAACCATGGAAAGACTGTAAGTAGATTGTGCATATCACTACTTGATGTCTCTAAATAATACATCCATATTAATTGAAGTTTAATTAATTATACTCTGCCCAAATATGAAAGGAAAATTCATCCAATGTATTTTTAGTTCTCTCAGTAAAAAGAAGGGCTTAATTTTCAGATGGTGGTGATCTGGAATACTTCAAAAGTGGCCAAGAGTCGGGAAGTAACAGTCATGGCGAAGGCTCACTCAGATATCGACATCTCCACCATGAAAATAGCTGCTTTTGATGACACACGGTAAACTAGTATCTGGAAAATGTTACTGAGGGGAGATAACTGATGATCCCAGGGGAAATAACTCATATGGCATGACATAATTAAATCATATTTCAAATTATTGTTTTCTTTTATTGCATTTCCCAGTTTTTCTATTTATTTCCAATTATCATCTATATGTATTTTCCAGGATGGTATCGTGTGGCCGAGACAACATCCGGTTCTGGCGTGTCAAGGAGGGGTCACTGAGGTCAGCCCCTGTCCAGCTAGGAGAGTATCACAGTATGGAGTTCACTGACGTCTCCTTCGAGGCCGGCTACCAGGCTAACAAAGACCCGGAGGACCGCACTGTGTCAGTGCATACATACTGCTTCAATTATTCCAACAGGAAAACATAATTCACGTTTGGAATTAAATACTGTTTCTATTAATTCCAACAGGAAAAAAGAATTCATTTTTATGGAAAACATTTCAAAATACCAAAAGTATATTTTAAAAAATGCAGTTTATCAATCAGTACTTTCAAACAACACAAGGCATTGTATTGTAGGTATGCCAGCAGTCGGTCTGGGTACATACTACAGATAGACTACAAGAAGCTGACAGTGAAGTATGTGAAGAGACTACTGCCAACCGTGAAGTCTGCCAGGAAGGACAAGGAGACACCCAAGTCAGGTTAGATTTCCTCCATACACAATCATTGCTTTGTAGAGCATCTCCAGTTGCCGCTACCATGACGAAGGTTAAGATAGCAATAGTTTGGAATCATGGTGGCATGTTATGGATGAGTTATTCGTTTGACTAGGCTTAGTCAGTAATGAGATTGATATTCATTTTGATATGTTACCAGTGAGTTCTGGCCTGGGAATCAACAGTATCAGCGTGAATGAGACCTTCTGTGTGACCGGCTCGGACGATGGCTACCTCCGACTCTGGCCGCTGGACTTTGCACACATCTATCTAGAAGCAGGTACGAAAACATCCAGAATTCATGGCTGGAATTTTTCAAATCACTGTACATGTTGTGTGAATCTTTTTGATTACTAATATTGGCACCTCACAGAGTGCACTGTCTGTAATGTAGTGTTGGCTTGTTACAGAGCATGAAGGGCCCGTCACTGTTGTAAGCCTTTCCCCTGACGGACTTCACATTCTCGCAGGAACATCATCGGTAGGTGGTCATCTATTGTGCTAAGTCTCCTGTACCATCACTTTATGTAGAAGTTGATGAACCCTCTCTTTCTGAGAGGCAAATCAAGCTTTCTCTGTATGAAAACAAACCTTCAGCTATTTCTCCTCTTGGTATTTACATGAAGGAACATATTGTTCCTGCGAATATCCATGTTTAAAATATTAAAACTAACAAACATCTAAATTTCCCACCATGGCAGATGGTAAAACCAACTGTTAATCTTGATTTAACTAAATATACAAAATCCACAACAAAGCAACTTATTTATCAGCAGTACTTTGCTGGACTAAATTCTTCATATCCAGATCACGTTAATATTTATACTGATGGTTCAAAGGATGGCATCAGTGTAACAGCTGTTGCCATCGTAAATATTAAAACTCTTACTTGTCATCTCCTGGATGATAGTTCCATATTCTCAGCTGAAGCTAAGGGAATTCAAATTGCTTTAGAAACCATTAGAGGATCCAAATTCTTATTCCTTGTTCTGTCTTCAGGCAATTAAAAACTACTGTGATAACCCTCTTATTGTTCAAATTTTACAACTTATGATTATCTGACAACCTTGCAATACGAGGTATTTTTTTGTTGGTTGCCAAGCCATGTTGGTCTCAAGGGCAATAATTTAGCTAATGCTGCAGCAAAGGCTGCACATAGTTCTTCTATAACATCAATACCCATTCCATATAGCGATTCTAAACAACATCAATTTGTATATTAAATCGCCACGTCAAGCGAAATGGGACAGCCAAGTCCATAATAAATTGCATCATGACTCCCTTGTCAGGTGTATATTGTCGTCAGGACGAAACTGTCCTGCGACGATTCTGCATAGGCCATACATTTTATACACATTCATATATTTTAAAAGGCGAGGATAGACCTCGGTGCGTTGGGTGTGACGAAGACCTCATGGCCAGGCATATCTTGCTTGCTTGTAATTAGTAATTATTTTATTAAATAACATTGTAGTCGTTGCGTATAGGTGAAATATTCCCGCTGCCACATAAAGCACTAATTCATTCATTCATTCATAATAATGGTGGGACTACCAAATATGTCAAACTAATAGTTGCAATGGTAAGAAAAATATTTAATCGTTGAATTATAATAGCTTTACTTTAATTATTATTCTTAAAGAATTTTAATGAAACTGTGTCAAAGGTCTCTCTTAAATTAAGACATCATCTGACTTGCATTGTTTTGGGCCCTCTTCCACAAAACAATCAGCATTACAAGTAGTAACTTGCATACCAGTACACGTATTGAGAGTTATTACTTGTAGTGCTATGATCATTTTGTGGAACAGGGGTCAGGTAAATAAATGAGAAATTAGAGATCTCTATCCATCGGTAATACTGAAAAATATACTAAACAAAATTCATTAAGGGCCAGTAGCCTTTTCCGCCAGATACATTTTGCTTTTATATTAAAATAACAACTAAAAATTTCCAAATGTCTACTTGTAGATGCGTCGAAAGTCTTATGGCACCAGGCCCCGAGATTACGAAACCTTTTGAGTACAATTGAGCAAATACTCACATATAATATGTTTGGGTTGAGTAGGAAATTATACTCAGAAATGATTCGCAATCTTGGGGTCAGATTCTTCAAGCTAATTTCTGAAATTTGGTAGCAAGCTTCCACACAAAATATCTGCTGGCCCTTAGTTTATTTTGTACAGTATAGTAGTCACCATTTCTCTCGGTTCTTGTGGAGCACTTCGGACACGGCTTGGTGGTGCGATCGATCAGACTTTTGGCCTGTGTCTCCCATCTAGCTCTGTCTGCACTGTCTTGGTTCACTGTGTAGTCCTGTGAGAAACATGTATTAGATGCAACTCAGATACCAACTGTATAAGAGATATATGTAAAACACTGTCTTGGAGACTCAAACATGAACTTTGGACCACGAATCCTGACTGATTTGGATACTCGCTAATTGGAACCACGGCTGATTATTTCATTCATTGATAGTACCTTGACTTACATTAATGACCGATAATAACCGAATCAAAGCTTAGTCTTGTAATGTTAAATTATATATAGTTTCTTAAAATGTTCATAATATATAATGCTACTACCTACAATAGTTAATATTAAATAATAATGATAATAATAATGATATGATTGAAAATCAAGAGGGCCAAAAGGGTAAGCCAGAAATGAAGCTAGCATCCCCGACAGTGGTTTTAAGTGCCATTGTCCAGCGCGCAGGTGTTGAGCTGACCTGAACCCAGGACTGTAGTAGTGGGTTATTATCACACGGCCCCTCGTGGTATTCATTCTTACAGTCGCGGCAAAACACCATCTGCAATTTATGGGTAATCATAATCACTATAAAACTGTCTGAACTCGAATAGTGTAGTTTTGAACATTAGTTTATCATTAGCAGTGAGTGAGTTACTGTTTAACGTTGCCAGTGGGAATCTTTCACCCATACATGACGGTTTTCACTACCAGCCATTGCCAGCAGAACATACCAGAACAGAACATAACATTTATTCACTCAGGCCAAAAACCTCAGCAGGGACAAATATATATTACAAAACAGGAACGCGGTAATTGTAGCCATTACTTGTAGGTTTACTGCAACACGATGTTCCACAGGTATTGCAGGTCTCCTCCCACTGTAAACTGACAGAAATAATCTCAAAATCATCTCTAATCCACAACTCAATAAAACAACAAAAAGTTACATTTTTATTTATTTATTTGGGGTTTAGAGCTGCTTGTCAGTTTAGGGCATGAGGAAACCCACAACATCCGTAGTGCTGAATGTTGCAGTAAACCTGCAAGCATTGGCTGGTACTGACAAGACCAAGGATGATAACTGCATTGCCACTCTACAGAGTGCATCCTATCAATATCGCATCAGAAAAGTAATGTTTGCGAACATTGAACCCGCCGCCTTTGTCTCCTAAGTCCAAACATTCTATCATTGTGCTACCAACGGTCTGAATGACAGTATATGTGCTGCGAGAGTCACAACTATCGTAGCGCCACAATCATCCTGTGGAAAGGACTGCGGTGTGGAGACTTACTTGACAGCATAAGACTTACTTGACAGTCTTTGGAGACGCAGATGACCTTTCTCTCGGCACTCTCAAGGACAAATCCCATCCCGCAGCCCGGCCCGGGACACAGCACACCACCTGTCTGCAGGACAAACTCCTCCGTGGCAAAGTCATGGAATCTTGCATACTGAAAAAATACAAAAAGTAATAACAGTCATTACCTGATGTATCTACAATAATATTTTTACAGGCATCAGTAATTATTCTCCTGTTGCAAGCTGATTGGCTACTATCTGATTTGTATAAGAATGTTGGAAGCTGATTGGCTACTATCTGATTTGTATAAGAATGTTGGAAGCTGATTGGCTACTATTTGATTTGTATAAGAATGTTGGGTGCTGATTTCCTGATAGCTTGGGGCATTATTGTCTATATACAACAAAGAGTTCAGTATGCATTTTATTTAAAAACACATATTTAATTTTATATTTTGGGGTATTTTTAATGTGTATTATTCAATATACATGGCGGATATCGACTGTGTAATAATGATTCGATAATCAACAGTGTTTATTATGCTTTTTTTTGTGTTTCTCGAAGCTAATTGATTGAACCCAGGACTACTTTCCCTTTAGTTCTCACTCGCAAAGGCTTCAACGAATCTATTTCATTAACACAAAATCATTGTGTGATGCAGTATTTACGTACATTTTTATCGCATACCATTCTAAGATACAATTATTATAAATGCAAAACATATGTTACAAGTTAACTTATAAATAATGAACTGCTATTAGTGCTAAATTCAAGTGGGTTTTCATTCAAATTAATTCATGATAATGCACTCTTACACTCATCTGCTGCGTTCTAGCTGTAACCTGTTGTTAGTAAACAAGCCTGGCTACCCGTATATGGCCACATTTCTCCAGTTAAAGTAAATTACTTAGCTTAGTGAATGTCGACGGAGACTAAATTGGACCGGTACGGATAGCTACAATATGTTCGTTGTGAAAACAAGCTTAGGTGAAATGTATGCGTTTTCCTGACATATTGTTTTGGCCGCTGGACACAGTCCATGGACACCAAACTTTTGAAATCTTTTAATTACTTGAAATTATTTGCAATGATGTACATTTATATGCTTTTGTTACCCATTACATTATTTTCATTATAAAAATTAAGTGGTATCACGTATTATCTTCTAAATGACATACTCAAAGGATCTATATTTTGCCGTCGGAATATACTTACAACAAGAAGTGAACAACATTGATGTCACAGGTGGATGAATATGCAACAACTGATTAGGGTAGCTCTCTTGATAAAGCTGTTTGTCGGCAGTTTTCAATGGTTTATTACACTAAAATTATTATATTGAATAACTAGAATAACAATATGAGTGATCTCACAGAAAATGTCCCTCAAGAAATTTATGTTCAAATTTTCTCACTAAAGCTCAGAACAACATTAATTTCATTCGGGACATATTTTCCGTAATCACTTGTATCTCATGGGTTATTCTTTAATGTTTCTTATATTATGATAGAAATTAATAAATCCATAGAAGTCAGCCATTAAACCTTGCTCCCTGTTACCTAAGAAATACATATACTACTACCAGGTACCCACACACTACTGTCTCCTCAGAGCTACTACTTACCTGTTGATCTCCAAGCAAGTGGAAATGATGACTTTCTTGAATTTCAGAATTGGCACAACCAGCTAAAAAAAATATGCAAATATCAAAACTCAAGCCCAGCACAATATTAAGAAAATTTTGTCAATTGATTACTTTGATAGAAAACAAGAAAATGTTTAACTTAAATAACAAGAGAAATTTGTAAAATATTCCATTGTGAAATATTCACATCTATGGTACATAGCTATTAATGGAAAGATGCCTATTTTGTGATTCAATGACATTCATAATATCAGGAGTAACATATTATGTGATATTATGGTTGAACACGTGTAGCTAGCCGTCGAGTCAGATTTATTTGAAAATAATGTAAACATTTGTTTGGTTTTTTTTTGCTTTGTTTTTGTATTTTTGCTTGTTTTTCTTTTCCTCTTTTTTTTCTTCTTCTTTTGTAGTGTTAAATCCAGGAAATAGAAAAAAAAATCTCTTCATACAATGTTTACAGATGCAAGGGAGGTAATTAACTCTAATGTGTCATAGACACAGCCTGACCTGGACAAGGCAGTGTGTAGCCAAAACGTGGATGTTCCACAAACTTGCGTTCATCCAGCTGAGTTATGCCGTACAGCTTGAAACACTCCAGACAGATCACATGGCCAGGCGGGCATGGAAATACTAAGATTGGTGACCTTAGAAAGCAGAATAGAAAACATGGTTGAGACCTAATTAAAATTAATTACCAATATAGGCGGCCTTATTTTTACTAAGTTTTCTATATTTCTAACCTGTAACATTGTTCAAGTGTTTGCCCAGATGGCCGCTCATTAGGGCTGGATCAATATACCGGTATACCGGTTCATACCGGTTCGTACCAGTATTTGCTGCCAATACAATATACCGATACAGTACCATACACGTATAACTACATTCATGACCTCTGCCAGTAGCCAATCAGATAGCTTCTTACAAAATCCTGTTAATACCTTTTACCGTATTCCCCCTTGCATAATACGCACTTTTTTAATCCCGAAAATGACCTCTCACGTGGGGGTGCGTACTATCAGCCATCTTTAACCTCATATCGCTATCAAAAGCCGACAAACATTCATGAATGCATTCATCTATTAAGATTAAATGATCATGCAACTAATTGTACCGTTGTGTTATTAGTTCACCAGGACTTCATCCCCTATAATGTGACCGTTAATATCACTAAAATCATACAGGTTCAAATGCACCGATCCATGCTAAAACAATACACACATCTGCATTACGGATGACACGACCTAATTCCTGACGAGTGCCCTGACCTCAGTGAAGAGCTGGTGATATATTGTTTGTCAATTAAGTGCTGATAACTATGAATGCATAGACAAAATATGATTATGGACAGCAAATGGATTTGTTTTTACACTGGAAGTAGTTGTTCCGGGTTTTAAAGCATTTCCGTTAAAAGGCACATGGATGAATTAGTGCTTTACGTCGCAGCGGGAATATTTCACCCATACGCGACTTTTGCTTGTAGACCATGTCGGTAATTGAAAAGAAAGATAAATAAAGATGTCAAAATATATAAATGCTATTTATGCATGTCTTGTCATTGACATAATGGAAACATGAGGTATGACAGTGCTGTGATAACAATCTCGATCGGCAAAGGTGTTTTCCCTCTGAACGAATTTCTACTATTTTGAAATTTGGGAACATCTTCGCAATATATTATGGTAATTACATTCTATTATTGGTTGGCAGAATTATCAGAAAACAAAGTGATTTTAATTATGAAGACTTGTTGCATTGCCTGTTGGACCCGAGAAAGGGGTGTGTACTATTCAATAAATCTAAGTATTTTCCCTGAATATTTTTCTATGAATGATGTAACATGTGATCTGGATAGCCAGCCAAGACATAATTTTAGAGACTCATTACACACACACACTACACTCATCTGAAAAGATCACTTGCTTTACATATCGACGACTCTCAGATATACCTGACTTCCATGCATGTAATACATTCCACGTGACGTCGATTGGGACGGACATGGTGAAGGATGACGGCTGAGGATTGGTCGTCGTGAGACTTCATACACTTGAACACAAACTCCTGAAACATGTATATGAAGATTGTCTTGTTTGAATAGTGCCCGTAAGTGGGTCAAATTCTATTTTTAGACATATCCGCTTTAACGATTCTGGTGATAACCTACACAGTAACATGTATGTGGATGTTGTTTTATTTACGTACGTTACGTTGTGTCGCGGTCTATAACATGTGGACCATGCTGAACAATATGATTCATCTCTGAATCAAACAGAAATTTAAGCACACAATCCGTATTAACGGCGCATTAAGATTTTAATTGGAGTTTAGTCAATCCAAAGCCTAGTACTCATGTTCGGCTATCACCGGAACTTGGAAGATTCTGGGTTATTCTTGGAAATTCGAAAAATAAACGTGACCCAATTGCATTCCTTACAGTATATGAAGCCTTTTCTGGTCGGCATCTTTGGGTGCTTACAATTAAAGGCATACAATCACGGTTTGTTGACATAGTTCATGAATTGGAGTTTAGATCCTATTTCAAGATTATTTTAGCTTGTATCATGGCTTGTCAGTGTATGGCAGTAAACCTGTGAGAACTGGCTGGTAGTGACAAACAAGGATGATAACTGCAATACTACAGCACACACTGTCTTGATCACATCATAAAGATAACATCCATGAATATTGATGCTGGGTTACCAAGGAGGGTTCAAACACAAGACATTTGGCACTGTAATCTGACAATCTATTGCAATACTACTAACCCTCATCCCCACCCCCAATGTTATTCCCTTCTCACCCCCCCCCCCCTCCACCCCCACCCCATGCAGGAAGACAGATGAAGGAAAGTTAGGATTAACAACTTGCATAAACTTTCACAGCAGGGAAAACCATTTCCATATTTTACCCAGTGGACTGTCTATTGTATTGTGTGTCACTAGTATTGATAACTTACTGATACAGATACATAGTATACTTACAGAAGTTGTTCCGTTACATCCGTAATTTTTGCAGGTGCCATGAATATTGCTAGTCTCTAAGACGTCTTCCCAGCTTTGAGGATCCTGAAACAGTCATTATTTAAACTGTTCCAGTTCGGCTACTATGGAAAAGTCCCTTTCAGTGTCTTTTTAGCTATGCTGTAATGTAGTCCTTGTCAAATATGTTTGAGGCAAACTGTTTGTTATTTTAATTTTAATCAATTGAGGTTAGTATAGTACGCATGTTAAGAAATTGACAAACTTCATAAACCGTGGCAGATTAAAGCCAATGTGAATTTGGATAGGATACAATGTCACACTGATCTGTAGGCAATGTTCCATGACAAAATTGATAAAATTCAAACAAAAACTGGCTTCTGTAGTTTGTATTTTGAAACAATGGATGCGTAATTACATTTAAAAAATCTACTCTTTCAAATTTTAACTTGAATCTCTCACTTTCCGATTTATAACGGAACACTAAGATATCAATTATGTTCAAGAATTCAGCCTGCATATAACTGATGCAGATCATACAGTGGACTCATTCCAGGCCATTTAGTTGTACGTCCCCAGTACGTGAAGCGGTTAAATGTGTCGCGGGGCTAGGTAAAAAGAAAATCACCTAACATCAGCAAAGCGTAAATCAGCTTTGCAAGACTATCCCCAGTAATAGCTGTCAATAATCGGTACGCATATTCCGAAAAAGCGACGTCCAAACTGGACGAGAGATGAATCGTTGCTGTTGTCAGAATTAGTAGGCACGAAGAAATTGATTATTGAGGGGCGTTTCTCCTCTTCGTTGACTTCATCGGACAAGCAGGAGGCATGGCAAGTAAGTAAAGAAATGACGTCTGCTAGCTCGTACTTCTAGCGCCATTAGTTT
>JAUTBT010074209.1:0-13426 GCA_032361225.1 Lepetodrilus schrolli
AATTGTTGTCGCATTTATGTCTAAATTCTTGAGGTCGCATTAAATTAGGGATGCATTAATTTCCTGATTTACAGTATGTGAATGCTTATAGTACACCTAGAATCCTGGGTAGAGTTTCACAAGCTCAAAAGTAAACAAGGAACCTGCATGTATAAGAACAGAAAGTCTCTGGATGCTCATGAAAGAGTAGGCAATTTGGAAAAATATGCATGCAGGGTTGAAGCTAAATTATTAGTGATTGGATTGGTGGTCTTATCAATTCATGCCCTTTTTCTATTTATGAATTACAAGCATTTGAAAGTCTGCCTCGGGTCATAGGCTTACTTTCTGCTTTCACATACTAGTATTCAACACAGACAGTAGCTAAATAGTGCCAATAAAATGTAAACAATTAAAAGGCACAACATAGAGCTACGTAACCACAGCTACAATATAACCAGATACAAACAACCAAGGTGCAATGATTGTCCCAAAGTCTGGACAGATTTGTGCATGATTCAATGGGTGCACTAGATGTACTTCAACTAAAAAAACATTTCTTACAAAAGCGTTGTTTTTTCCTTAACAATAGATATTAGATGAATGAATGCCATAGATACGTGCAAGTGATACTTTTTTTTATTGTGTAGGAAACTGCAAGATGCATGAAGCTTACATAAAATATCGTCACTAAATGCATACATGTACTAGATTGTCTACATCTTGGATAGTTGCTAAAGGAAGTTTGAAAGAAATAAGAAAGAAAACATGCAGAGGTCATCCTTTGCCAAAACAAAATTTCATGCGAATTACACATGATGACAAGATACCAATAAAGAAGACATATAATGACTAAAACGTGCTAAATATACCAAAATGTATTTGATGGCTTTGGAAATGGATAAAATGTTGCATAAAAACAACTAGTAAATTGAAACATTTCTGAGTGTCCCAAACAGCCAATTCAGGGATATATAAATGACATGGACGCAACAGTGAAATTTAATCAGTTAATGGCTCGGACAGAATTGTCATTCAGAGCAGGCCTGTTGACACTGCAGCTCACAATTTGTACATTACATATTTGTTAGTTGCACTGTGATCATACAAACTTGAACATTACAAAGTACGGAGTTGTAGCATTAAGTATTCTTCTTCCTAGCCACCATATGTTCTGCAAATACTCCATATATACATTCACTCCCTAGGTTACGTTTTCCTGAGGAAAAGCGTGAGGCATCATTTTGATTGGATGTCTATCGTAAGCGTCACTGAGCACCTCTGAATTGATATTAGGTGCTATATAAGCACATTATTATTATTATTATCATTATCTATCATTATTATTATTATTATAACCATTATTACCATCAGCCAATTGGAAAATGGCTTGCAACATGTTCAAGAAGGGTTTTTAGTTGTAGGTTAGTGGCAAGATATGAATAAAACATGCATATCTTTGAGACGGATCCCAGCAACCAATGTGAAGTCGAGCAAGAGCTCACGTAACTGAATGAGCCGTTGTTATGTAAGAACATAGAAGTACGTGGTATAGTATGGTATTGGAGTAAGTATAAATATATAGAATCAGTAGCCAGTATGTTGTCTAGTACCAGGACAAGGAAGGATATAGCCGAATATCAACCTGGGAGTACGAAGCGACACTGTCAGCCAATCTTACTTTTGGAATCTGGCAGAATGTTCTTCTCCTGTGATATTGTGCGAGCAAGCTTTTTTCGGGGGAATTGATTAATGTCCTTGAGATGAGTCTCTCGCTTCTTTTCCTCCACGAGCACTGGCGGCCATGAGTCAAGTGCAAAGGAGACGGCGACGTGGGATAAGCAATAGCATACAGGAAATCCGCAGAAAATAAAATGGAAACGCAAAAGGAAAAACCACATTAATATAGGCTATGGTTACTGTAGAATGTGCATTATTATTATTATTATTATTATTATTATTATTGCTTATTGATGTGCTTTACTACAGATCAACCATCACCAAAAATATCAAATGTAGGTATTTTCCTGTATAAATCTCTGTTCCTATAAAACTAATAAAAGGGAATCTCAAGATGGTTGGTTGAATTGGGGTTTAGAGCCACTCTCAATATTATTTCACTCATATCATGACGAATGTTTCATGTGTTTGACTGGATTTCCACTAGTTTTATAATACTAGTTCACTAGAATATCTGAAGTAAATCCTTCCACTAGAATATCTGTAGTAAATCCTTCCACTAGAATATCTGTAGTAAATCTCAACAGGAGTCTTCTTTGTAAATGTCACACTATCATAATAATAATTCCTACTCAAATTCGATAATATAAACTTCAAAAATGTACAAAATGTATAGCTGAAACAGATAATGTTTTTGCTGATCCACTCCACTACAGTAAATAGTTTGTTATTGAAAGAAATTATCCCCCAAATGACCTAACAGTTGTAGGAAAATAGGCTGTTATGCAATAATGTGGTACATTGCACTGCGTCACATGACAACAGATTGATATAATGTGATTAAGTGTAGAGGTCAACGTCTTCATTCAATCATTGTCAATATGAATGGAAATACAATCATGTCGTAACATAATACATCTGCATTCAGGAAGAAGAATATTTCCGTAAGGAAATTTGTGTGACCTATATTGTAAAATATTATCATGAACCTGGCTCCGAAGATACAAAACCTTTTGGAGCATGATTTCATGCTCACCTCAAATTGTGAGTGAACAAAATGAGTTGAGTATGAAAACATACTAAAAAGTTTCACAACAACATAAAACTATCTGTACAATTCTAACAACTTTATAATGTTTGACATACTACTGATGATGTTGGTTTTTCGCCGATGAAACGTTGGTAATATAATAGTTTTGATGACATTATGTAATGCTGACTCAATTTTAACAATATATTAAATGACCAATAATTTACATTGGTTAATGTTAAAATAGTTTTATATGTTTTACAATAATGCATCCTCTACATTACTGGGAATCAGGTTTAGTAATGTATTAATACTATGAAGCTTTTGGACCTCAATAATAACTGATTCAATATGGAGCGATTGAGTGATTATGGAGTTTAACGTCGCTGCGGGAATCTTTCATCCATTTGCGACGATATTTAATATAGTGGGTGGACAAAAATCTTCATGATGCCTAGTTTAACTAGTTAAAATGTTGTGGTATTGCCAGAATCAAAATGTCTGACAGTAATGGGTGCCATTACCACAACATTTAGCTAACTGAACTACCTGATACCACAATTTTCAGACCATGTTCAGCATTGTTCTACTATCCTCTGACAAAATCGGAATAAAATTATCAGGTATTTTTTGGATTGTTGATTTTCAATGCATTCATAAATGTTTTCAACATAGAAATTCCCATGAGAATTACTTTCACAGCGTGTGAAGTAATCTAAACATACAGGGTGACCTATTTTCAGAAACGATTCAGAAATGAATGAAGCCAATTTGAAAACATCTGTAGCACAGCCTAGCATTCTTCCAGTCATGTAACAACATTCAAAAAACATTTCTCAACTCCAAGACTTTCAATAATGTGCATTGGATATGAATATGTAACCATGGTAACAGGGTTACGCTCAAGCATGGATAGTTCATAGCAAAGTCTTTTTTTCTGTCGCAATTTGATCTATAACTAAAACACTTCTACAAGGAAGGGTGTGTTAAACTCCTAGATAAATTAGGGCACTCGTGAGACAATTTATCCTACTCGTGAGACAATTTATCCTACTCGTGAGACAATTTAATGAATATTATCCTACTCTGGACAAAAGAAAATAAATATGTCAATACTGCAATTGAGTTTGACAAGTACATATGAACTAGGCTGTTAAATAGAAAACAGCATACTGTTTTTAAGCAAGGAAGGGGGTTATTGGAGTGTTATTCCATGCATACATTTTATTTCCCTCTTCCTGCTGGATTAGGCACAGACAGCTCTTTAGGGCATCTCCAGTTGCCATCAGAATGGAGAGGGTTCATCGTGACCAGATCACACAAGGATCTGAACTGTAATGTCCTCACAATTTAGTGATTGACATTCAATCCAAACCATGACATACCCTTCCTTTGACACTTTACAAACTAAGGTGTGTATGTATATGTGTGTGTCAGCGGGCAAAATTAAATACAACATTACTTTCACTAGCAGGTGTGTGTGTGGGGTGTGGGGGTGTGGGGGTGTGGGTGTGTTTGTGGTCAGGGGGTAAAATTAAATACATTACTTTCACTAGCGCACACACACATAGACACACACACATTTTTGCTACAGTGTAATGTATTGTGAATGGTGTTTTTAAGAATTCAAAGAAATCCAGCACAAATGCATTCATGTGTAAAATAGCAACAAGTAAGCTTTATATATTAACAATTTGCCAACAAAAGTAGCGTACAAGGAAGTACAAAGTTTTCTGATAGCAATCGCCACAACAGCTAGGAATTTTCCTGTATGAATCTTGTTGTACATTTTTATAATGGAGCACATATCTTGCTATCCACTGACGGTGACAGCATCCAATATACTATTTAGCAAAGTAGCATACACAATTAATTTCATACATGGAAATCTATCTCATATACTATAAACCCAGACCAGATAACAGAAAACTAAATCAATATGCAATGTAGATACAGATATGCTTATTTATCATCCAATGAAAGGTTGGATATGGACATTATTTACACTGTTTTTGTCAGGGTTTTTTTCTACAAATATTCCTAATTTTACCATATATTATGTGCAAACATGTAAAATAACATAGTATTACTTAACATTTTACCAAATTATTTTGAAATAACCAGTAATAAGAATGCAATTCGAGTAAGTTTATGAGAATAAGCAAGTATACAGATATTTCGTGTATCATGCTACTTTACCTGACTAATAACTATGCAAATTAGGGAGCTCCGACTGTGTGTGACATCATACTTCTATTTATAGATGCTACTATATGGAAATAGTAAACAAGATGACAATTACGATCGGAAACTAGATGTGCTAATCGACAGCATTTAATATGTTTACAATTTGTAATAAGAATTGTTCTTAAAGTTTATTTTCCTTTGGTGTGTTTATCAACGAATGAAGCAGTTCCCAATTTACTGTTCTGTATGTATTCCTACGTGTAACTTTAAAATGTCAATTCACGCGTTAATGTTTTTTTCTTATAGAGAAGTATTTAAGCTCTAGATGATTATTAACCTCATATCTTTAGACATCGTCTATATCCTGCATTGAGGGATAATCTCTATGTATTAGACTCGTTGAAGCTCGTCTAATACAAAGATTATCCCTAAGTGCAGGATATAGACGATATCTAAAGACACTCGATTTATACTCTCTCTATATCAAAAGTGCAAGATCAAAAGTGCAAGAATATAGAATTGATATGTTGAAAAACAAAGTTGGAAATGAGATTAGTATTCAAGATTATAAATCAGATTCTAGCAAACTATCTATCCAACATTTGCCTGCCTGATTGACATAACCAAGCTGGTACAAACTAGAAAGACTTTTACATGCACATTAAAGTGCTAAAGATCATAAGAAATATAAGTCCTACGCATTTTGACAGGGATAAAAAGTATAAGTCAGAGTATTGAGATATATGACAGGGTGAGAAGAAATAGGTGCATTTGACCTTTCATTATTTAAATTATATTCACATGCAGGCATTCAAGATGCTCAAAAGCAATGCAAGATACAAGATGCATATATACACTATGAAACAGAATGATATGATAGTAGACTAGTCACAGAAATATTCTTTTTTGAATGAAAAAACATTAAATCCGGAGCAAATTGGTGACGTGTCTTTCAATTACTTATCAAAGGACAACATTTTTAATCGGGGTAGTATTTTGAGATTGAATGACCCAACAACAAAAGATAAATAGCCCAGGCCCTGAGATTAGAAAACTTTTTGGGTACTATTTCACACTCAAGCTCAAATTTTATATGGGGATTTGTGAATAAAATGTTTGAGTTGAGCATAAAATCGTACTAAAAAAAGTTCAGTAATCTCGGGTCCTGAACATTGTCAATTGTTTGTCATACATGACACACCACACCACACATCTCCCAATGTTTTCCGATGACCATAAATCAACATTTATTAGTATTTCTGTGATTATTTAATGACAGCATTTCACACACAGATGGATGATGATGACTAGGTTGAAGGGAATGCACACACACATAGCAGTGATTGAGTTGTGTTGTACATCACAGAGAATCGGTCACACAATATGCGATGACATAAACACACCAATCAATGTTACTAGTGTTAGGGGGGAGGTCATACACTACGCTAATTTAGCAAGGCACCAATGGGTTTGTTTCACAGCACTCTTTCACATATTTACAAGTAAAAACATTAGAATTCAAGGTTACCAAGATTATCCATGATTTCATATCTCAAAATAGCTTGAAAATACTTGAATTTTAAATAGGGATTTCCTTAAATTTCATAGAACAATCAGTTCATGCTATATGGCTAGGTAAAATTCCTGCCTACCTGTCATAGGTAACAATAAACAGGGTTGGCATGTTTCTATATTGTTCTATTGTTCTATTATTATTATATTGTTCCATTACTAAATATAGCCATCTTCCTGCTACAGGAACCTCATGATGCCCTAGAGAGAGAGAAAAAATAAATTCACATTTAACTGAAATTTTGGTTTCCAAATACTTGAATCAATTTTCTACATATTATTTTCCAAACACCTGCATATGGAAACCCTGCACTCCTTTAAAAATATTAAATGATGCAAATCTTTTTCTTTCTTTCCGCTTTACATACGATGTGTGAAAGAGTGCAATGAGCCCCCATCTAGCCTGGAGTGCAGCGAGGACACAACACATAAACATGTATGGGATGGGACCGCTGACTCACTGTTGGAATCGGGCAGAACCACCCTTTCTTTGGTCTCCGCGTGGTGGAAGTCCGTCTTACTGAAGTGACTGACACCTTCCAGCAGCTGCTGGTGCGACTTCTCCTGCGCTACATCTACAACACGCAGTTGCCATAGAAACCGACTTGCTTCCACCAATAAGAAGTTGTGGATTGAGTACTTTTATTTTTCGCTCATGGTAACATTTGGACTGATAGTATGCTTGCATTTATTGATAGTTAAATAGAGTAATAAGTTTCTTCTTTTTGTGTGTGTGTGTGTGTGTGTGTGTGTGTGTGTGTGTGTGTGTGTGTGTGTGTGTGTGTGTGTGTGTGACATTTGGACCAATATAAACCTGTATTTAGTGGTAGTTAAATAGCATATATAACACCCTTGACTATTGATCATGATCATTAAGAGTGTATATATAACATATACAAGGATAGTTGAAATAGAAACAATCACATGACAATACACTGCATAGATACTGATATGCTGAACCAAATAGTGTATGCTCATGTTCCTCAACTCTTTGTTGCATTACTTTTTTGGTTCAGTATATGCAAGAGTTGTGGAATAAATGATATAGAGCTCAGAGAGTAGCATTGCTTCAAAGCTTATAATACAACAGAGGCCAAAGAAATATATGACAATTTGCAATTACATAATCAGCATTTTTCAGAAACCGTCAAAACCACAGTATTATTATATAAAGTAAAGCCATAGTTAATTGATCCCTGGTTTAACGATCCCCCGACCTGATATAAATAAATATAATTATTTTTATTATATTCCGCCGCCAAAAGTGTACTAGTCTTTGGAAAATGATAATTATAAATAGTGAATGAATACGTCGTATTAACCATCAGTGCGCATGAACAAAGACCGGCAGGCAAAACTTTTAATAAAGTTGAAGCCAATTTGATTTGTTACTGGTAAATATGTAAAACAAAAGTTTAATTAATAATAATTTGACTTGACAAGCAGTACTTTGAAAACAATCGTACATTCAAGAATCAACAAGTTATGTGTACTGGTGTTTGTGACAATTATTGACATCAATTATATTTATTTTCCTTCAACTGACCATTCATAATCTCCAATTATTATGTTTATACTGACTTGCCAAAATATCAAATATTATTTATTTTTATTTTCAAACACCCATGCCAAAATTATCAATGAAACACCCGTAAACCAGGGAATCAAATAACTGTGGCCTAATACTGACTAAGAAAAGTATTACATTCAAAGTGAAGTTGCTTAACATAAATCGATGATCATTGTACAAATATTAAGTCATGCACCAACATGTTTTTATAAATAATTACTTCACTTCCTTGGGCAATATATTTTACCAGATACAGTCCTGCTGACATTGTATGAAAATATAAATAAATATAAAGATAAATAAATATAAATAAATATAAATATAAATATAAATATATTGAATAGTACTTAAAGGAAACAGGTTAATCTTATAAAGATAAATTCTGATACTAGGTGGAAGTTCACAATACACGAGGAACGAGAGTCTGCACATAACTGTCCTTCCTGTTTTATAATCTTTCTATCCAATTATTTGTTTTCTTTATTATTCATGACATACTGAAGTGACATTAATGGAATGCCTTCATCATTTACATGAGCCCTAACTCTGCATTAAAAATTTCAATCTAGTCTACAACATATCAAACTTTAACATCATTGTCACGGTCACTTTAACATGATTAACAAGTATCCATTACTATTTGCCCTTCAGAAAAAGACTTTTTTAAACATGTTTAAATTTACAATACAGAGTTTGAGGAGAGAAAAACATACCGGGCACGTGATTAATACCGTTCACATTCTCGATAAGGCAACCATGTATTTTCATTTGTTATTGAAACGTATAAATGCAAATTAACATTGTACCCATAAACGCACACATGCAATGTGTTGTTTATTAGTCATTTACCTCAAATAGAAAAAAAAGAAAAGCTAAGTTAACCCTATGACCTGGCAATGAATATATTCATGACACTAAATATATATTTGGGATTAAATTACAATTTGAAGATTATTCGGTATATGAACAGCGCAGATATCTTCCATACCTTCTTTTGATGGCAGTGGGTTTTTCTCATCAGTACTAACATGCTTCAATTTGTGAGCATCAGCTTTGTTGATGTCACCCAGCAAGTTAGGGTCAACTTTGTGTGTATCTGTGGCCATCTTGTATTTAGTAGTTGACGGTTAAATCTGAAAGAAATAAAAGTACAAATAACATCTTTGTTCACAAAACATCAGAAGTTGATGAATACATTTTTTTTTTAAATAATTAAAGTAGAGGCTAAAGATTACTAAATCCATCAATAAATAAGAAATGTTCGCATGGTTAAATATGAACATCTACCAGCACTTCTTGGAATTTTAGATTGTGTCCAATTGTTAGATTGTCCAAATGACCTCAAATGAAGAGCTAAGCTGATCCCAGACATAGGAGACAAGGCGACTAGGATTATCTCTAATCTACACATCAGCTGATAATCATGACAATAAGCCAATAGTGATACACCATTGCTCCTCTTAGCTATGTTTACAAATTTATGCAAACAACAGAAAATAGAAGGATTTAATCTGTTAATACAGTATTTATACATTATTATCACTGAACTCGGCTTGACACAAATCTATAGACCTTGTTGATAGACTGCAACAATGAGCACAACCGAGACTTGTATTCATTTCTACCAGATTACAGCATTTTCAATTAATATAATGAATGTAGTTTTGTATCATTTTCTGTTCATAATGTAATTCAGAGAAGTCGTGTTGATCTGCCATGAGTTAAGGCAAGATCCAAACTAAGACACACCTGGAGATGACATAGCCTACAGGTGATAAACGAGCATGACTGCACCACAATAGATGATCCTAGCACCACAATACAGGATTCAAACTCAGAATCTGAATTACATTTTGTAAATTCAACCTACTAACCTCCGAGTCATCTCATTCTGATGATTTTCTGTGTAGTATTATATGAACATTTTCTACCAAAAATCTATATTTAATGAAAGAAAAATACAATAATCAAATAAATAATGTGTGTAGAAATAGCACAAATCTATTCAGCTCTACATGTCTTTTTCTCATTGAACCTGAATTGTCATGACTTTTATCAATGAGTCTGAAGCTTGAACCGCGTAGGCTTAGGTGCGCAATATTTACATAAACTTCAGACATTGCTTACAATGATAAAGGATTCAAGCTAGCACCTTGTTGACACCCAATATCAACAGTGCGCAATTGTGTAGGAAGTGATAGATATACAAGCTTTGGATGACACTCTAGTTTGTTTTCTGCCTTATAGACAGATGTAATCACAGGATCATCATATATATCATGCTGGAATCTGGTCCAAAATCAATTTCATAATGATTTAAAGTTTTAAAGGATTGTTAAAGAATTTGCAGAACAATGTCATTTGTTTAAATTCCCAGCCATATTTATTACCAATGTGCATGTTACAAGAATACAAAATGACATCAAGGGTGGTTTGATCCAGTAGTTTGTAAAAACATTTAGTAAAAACTGAACATTTAATTTTAACAATTCTGGTACTAAAAATACAACATCAAACGCATAAATAATTTGTATCAATTCCCACAATATCAATGTGTGAAATGACTGGCTCACAATCATGATAATACAGATTGATGCATAAAATCGACACAGATGACAATAAACCCACTTTCTGCATTTCAGCCATTCAGATCCTTTTACATTATAAACAGGTGTTTTTGATGTTTGTGAATACAGCAAAAATCAATGAATAACCATCACCTTCATGTGTATCAGATGGGAGCATAAAGCAAAATACAGAGGTTTGATGCAAGAATGGGTCTGGGAGAATGAAAAATTTACACCAGATTAAAAAAATACATCCACAAAATCCTGTGCTATTTTATCCACACATTTACCGGACTCTAGCTACGCATGAATGAAAAGTCAATACAAGATAAAGAATTACGTCCACCAGGATACGTAATATACAGATAACCTAGTGATACTACCAAAGAGGGAAGTGCACCTTTAATACATGTGTAGACATAACTTGCTGCAACAGCCATCTTTTGTTGTGAAGTGAATTTCCAATTTTGTCATATAACTTGGAAAAACCTATATACGTATACACTACCCATGTTAACCAAAATAGAAACTGAATCATGTTTCAGAAAGAGAGAGAGAGATGGGGGAGGGAGAAAGAAAAACAAATGCGATTTGATTGATTTATGCTTAACGATACTGCAGGATTCTTTCACCCACATGCTACGAGAAAGAGAGAGAAAATACAACCAATGAAATATTAATCAGCGTTCAAAAAGATGCACAAAAAACAACATGGTAGCTAATCTGCCAATTCTAAGACTAGCTCAAGGGATAGAATCTCGAACAACTTTGCGAAATCGAACAGGAAAGCGTTAACTTTCAATCTCCAACATAAGCTTGTTAATTACTTGTCAACATGGTTAAACTGGTGAAACCTTACTTCCAGCCTAAATATATTTATTAAATAGCTCAGCATATTTATTTGGCAATTGTGCTGGATAGCAGCAACAAAATTAGGTACAATCAATGCCTGACCAGTAACAAGGCTCAATTTAGTGACTAATTTGAGAGACTTAATTTTGCATTTGGTGACCAGTATTTCACTTATTTTAAGTGTTTCTGGATCTGTACGAGCCAAATGGCTCCTTGGAAAATTTTGTAACATTGAGACCCAAGTAACAATCAATTAACAATCACTTGTAACCATATTTACAAGAGAGCTATTTCGTCTACACATCGTGTCATACAAATAATAATCTCATTTCTAAATAGGGCAAAAAAACCCCAGAATTGTTGCTTGAACTGTTGTTTAGATCCACTTTCAAGATTATTTTCATAAAAAAAAGTATAAATATACTACTAGCAATATATTAACTAAATACAGAGGTTGGTGCAGATAACCAAAGCTGATGACTGGTGCTATAGTAATATGGCATCTCAATCTTTTAGCATATTGAAGTAAATTGCATCTGTTCTCAACAACTGAGAGCAACTTGGAAACCAGTACAGGACTTAAACATGTATCATTCACTTTTATAATCTGACAACCTACACATGATTAAAATCAGAAACAGATCATATTTGAGGACTTTGAAAGATGATGACTAACATTATGATTAAGTTCAGACAATCGCCACCACATGGATAAATGCTCTACAGATCTGGAAGGGTTAACATTATGATAAAGTTCTGGAAGGGTTAACATTAAGTTCAGACAATCACCACTACAAGGATAAATGCTCAACAGATTACATTCATTGCCACAGCATTTGGATGTTGAATATTGAATAATTATTGACAGTGATATGACTGGTATCAGGCCTCCTTTGAGCTGCAATAGTAACAGTATGTGTGTGTGTATGTGTGTGTGTGTGAGAGCGTGTGTGTGTGTGTGTGTGAGTGTGTGAGTGTGTGTGTGTGAGAGAGTGTGTGAGTGTGCGTGCGAGAGTGTGTGAGTGTGTGTGCGTGCGTGCGTGCGAGAGAGAGAGAGAGAGTGTGTGTGTGTGTGAGAGTGTGTGTGTATGTGTGTGTGTGTGAGAGTGCGAGTGTGTGTGTATGTGTGTGTGAGAGTGTGTGTGAGTGTGCGAGTGTGAGTGTGCGAGTTTGTGTTTGTGTGTGTGTGCGAGTCTCGTCTTAAAAAAACCCGAGACAAATATATGTATGCCTTTGCGCTTAGGCTTCAAGATTAGTAACATACTACAACATACTAATTACTAACCTCAGAGAATGATAATCAAGAAACATCCAATTACCTTTCCTGTTAATAAATTAGTCACAATCCAAGTTTCCATCAAAATAAATCGGACTTCAGTATTACAGTATGTCACGTTAACACAATGTTCAATTCAAACATTACAATCAGCTGCCATCATGGCCATTCATTGGCCAGACATACAAACCCAATTTTTTTTACAACAGTTGACGACTTACTATTGAGTGTTATGACCAGTTAAATGTAAGAAGCCTTCATCATGACTCACACATACCAGGTTGTGTCTATAAACTGCAGTTTACTAGTCATAAACAGTGTAACTCATACCTGGTTGGCATATACCACACCTGCTGAGATGTCTGTGCACAGACTGTACAACTAAAACATGGATTTTACCCCTGGTTTAAGTCGATTTCAAGATGCTTTCTGCTTACAAAATATGGCATAAAATTTCCAGCCGTCTCAACTGAAAAAGTTAGATTACAACTGTGAGCAAGCTAAACTTCCCTAATACAAACATTTTAATTACACATCTGATTTGATTTTTTTGGGAATTGGGGTTTAGAGTCACTTTCAAGATTCTTTCACGTATATCACGACTTGTCAGTTTATGGCAGGAGGAAACCCGCAAATTCCGTAGCACTGAATGTTGCAGTAAACCTGCGAGCATCGGCTGGTACTGACAAGACCAAGGATGATAACTGCATTGC
>JAUTBT010074220.1:2500-13423 GCA_032361225.1 Lepetodrilus schrolli
AATGTTGAGCTATTGTCAGCTGACGTGGTGATCAGCAAGCTTCTGAAGGATCTGGATAGCAACAACGACCAGGTGGTCACTCCCGTGGAGCTCATCGTAGAGTTTCTGGGCAGATTCGACACCAACGGTAATTAGCTGAGTCCCGTAGTCGTCCTTATACACTGACACTGGAGAATGAAGTCTACTATAGAAAGTCCGATTTTACTACTAGGTCATGATGAATAGTATTCTTTTAAATTAAATAATTGTTTTCTGAATTGGAGTCGGTTTCAAGATTCTTTCACTAATATCCCGACTTGTCAGTTTAGACCAGGAGGAAACCCGCAACATCAGTAGCGCTGAATGCTGCAGTAAACCTTGGAGAACCGATTGGTACTGACAGACCAAGGATGATATCCACACTGCCATATCAGACATCGCATTCTATCAATATCGCGTCAGAAAGGTAACCTTGATGCCGGGCTCTCGGAACGGGATTTGAACTCGGGACCTTTGACTCCGATGTCCAAACGTTCTACCGCTGCGCTACCACCTGACCCGAATAGTAATTAAATAGTGTCATAAATTGAGCCAATTAGAAAGCTCATCTTACTACTATTAGTGTTGTTGACCCGGCGAGATGTATGTGACACGAGTTATGGTTTAGTTTCACATCTCGGATATGAGATACGCTCGTACCTAAATTGTACAATTCCATTATGGCAGTACGGTCTTGAGATATCCATACCAATTAAATTGTTGCTAATTGTAAATTTAAGAAATAACACTTATGATTATATTTCATTCGGATTGTATATGCTATGTGTAATAATTCGATATATGACACTGAAAACATTTATATGAAACAGTTTCTAACATATTTAGATACATCTTCGTCCATTTCCGTAACGCCTCTCGCCGATTTCCGCCATAATGGAAACCTTCCACTTAGGTCCGAGCGCATTATTTTCGGATGCCGTTCTTTATTTATAAGGTATCCATTATGTCACTCCTCTGATATACATAACCACCAACTCTACGACTTCTTGCAGGAGATAGTAGAATACTCCGCGAAGAGTTCGTTCCTAAATGGCATACACTCTACCGAGATGTCCCTGCTTTCGCCGATTACTTGTTTGACCACTTCGACCGTAACAACGATGGGATGCTCGGGTTGGGTGATATCCCTACCCTACAGGCTATCACGGACGTGGACGGTGAGTGTGATCAACTGATCAAGTCTGAACATATTCACAAACTTCATCAGTACCTTACATGCACACTAACCAACGTAAAAGACATACAATCACGGGTTTGCTTACATATTTCATGGTCAAATGTATTTTTACATGAAGGTATGTACATTTTTTTGTGTCTACACAAGTATATTGGGTAACCAGCTACATTTTCCGCATATCTCACTGGTTTAAACTATTTTCTTATTGTATTATTTTTTTAATATACGTTGTTATGTAACTGTATTGGTACCAGTAGTCGTGAAAAGATATTTTGACCGTGTTCAATGATTAGAGTTATCACATTAGTCTATTAGAGTATAGACAATTGAGATATTACAGTACATTACCAACTGATTATTCGGGTTTTACCGGAAATATAAACTGCAATGGGCTTTTACCTATCCTACAGCGGGGAGGTACAAACGTGAGTATATGTATGCTAAGTGCATGTACTTTGTATTTTAACTTCAATTCGGTCCAAAGCGACAATTTAATCTGTGATTGTATGCCTTTAATCAACGGAATTTTGTATAACGATTATTTTGGGTTAAACACGCATCATAATAGTTTGCATTGTCGTCGGGGCAGGTTACCACCTGCTTCATCAGTTATAGGAAATACCGTTGATTAACGTGTGTTAGTGTGCATGCAAGGTACTGATGAAGCTTGTGAACAGTGGTAGATTGTCAGACTTCTCAGCCCGAGTGCGAACACCTCCCCCGGGACCCGGTATCAACGCCAACAGAAGATAGTACTGTCCCATACGTTCATGACGGGATTATGATGATCAAGAGCACGCGCTGTCTGTACTGCATCGTGTGTAACAGAAGTATACTATAACACTCTACTATATGGTTACCGTGAGACTTTACGCCTATTTAGCCATGGGAACTAATTTCTGTGACGCGTTGATCGGAACCAGTCTTCGGAATAATGGTAGCGCCGCACAGTGGAAAAACCTGTTTTTCCCTCGACGGTCATATCGGATCCAATCAACGTCTTTATATTCGGACACACCTCCCACATACAAGATGTGTTAAGCCCCACGGGTACAATATAGTAAAGTAGTATAGCACGATGTCTGTACAGTGGCTGTGCATTTATTGGTCAGTACCAGCATGTTGTTCTCGCATACCTCATCTGTATTACAAATATTCATGGTTTCGCCTAGCTCCATGTGAAACCATAAAAGTTTTGACGTTGTCATGAACAGACAAACAAAAAACATGTAATTTGATAGGTGTCAATATTTACATGTACTATATAAATCACGTTTGTTTCTATGATTTGAAAGTATTTATAATATCCGCTATTTATATTCCCTCGTCTAGCGGACGGCAAAACAACAGATGTGGAGTTCACCCTATTCATGACGCATGTGAGTACCTATATGCATGACGCATGTGAATATATATATATATTTATATGACGCATATGAGTACACATTCATAGCACATTTGAGTACCTATATATGACACATGTGAGTACATGTTCACGACGAATGTGAGTACCTATACATGACGCATGTGAGTACAAATTTGTTCATGTTTTCTTTCTTCAAAAACAGTTGTATCTGGATTGCGTGCCACATGCTCACAAACCGCCGATGAAGTAATGTCTTCCAACAACTTTGGTCATTGTACATTCAACTAATAAACTATTTAATAAAAACATGTTGTTTTCTATTGATGATTATTGCGTTTGATTTGCCAAACAGAACGAACGGAATGTAATTTAAAATAGGAATGTTCTTATTGTTGCGAATAGGATTGCATGCTCACACAATTAAGTCAGAAATTGTATAATGGAAGGTTGGAATAGCAACAGCTATTTTTCGAATAAGCTTTACCTTCATATAAAGTATGGCTAATTAGAAAAACACAACATATAGAAGTTACAGTTAAAATACATCACAAACATGGTACTCCCGACCTGCCATAGAATGGCATTTCTTTCTATCGATGTAAATATTCATGAACTACTAATGTAACTTCTGCCTTTAACAGGTTTCCAGTTAATATGTTCTTTAAATAATGAAATATTCGTAGACATCCCTAAAAGAATTGAGGGTATATGTCTGACCATGCATGCTTTTGAAGTTAACACGTGACATGACTAACTATTACACCCATACAGCCCGTACAGAGAATATGGCTTTTACTTTTACGATAAGAAACCACTGCGTTACACACACACACACACACACACACACACACACATGAACAAACACGAACACAGATAGACACACATCACACACACACACAAACACACATCACATACACATACACAAACACACACACACGAACGAACACACACACACACGAACACACATACACATGAACACACGAACACACACACACGAACACACACCAACGATCACACACACCACACACACATACACATGAACAAACACGAACACACACACACACACGAACACACACACACGAACACACATACACATGAACACACACGAACACACACACACGAACATACATACACACACACGGACGAACACACACCGACACATACATGAACACACACAAACACGAACACACACGAACACAGACAGACACACATCACACACACACACACAAACGCACATCACACACACATACACATAAACAAACACGAACACACACACACACACGAACACACACGAACACACATACACATGAACACACACGAACATGAACACACACGAACATACACCCACGAACACACACACACACCACACACACATACACATGAACAAACACGAACACACACACACACACACACACACGAACACACACACACACGAATACACACACACACGAACACACATACACATGAACACACGAACACACAAACGAACATACATACACACACACGGACGAACACACACCGACACATACATGAACACACACATACACGAACACACACACACACGAACATAGACATATACACGAACACACACACACGAACACACACACACACGAACACACACACACACGAACACATACACACGAAGGCACACACACATACACGAATACACTCACACATACAAGAACACACACACATACACACACACAATCACACACACACACACCACACACACACATGCACACACACACATACACACACCACACACACACATGCACATGAACAAACACGAACACACACACACACACACGAACATACATACACACATTCACACACACACACATACACATGAACAAACACACACGAACACACATACACATGAACACACACGAACACACATACACATGAACACACACGAACACATACGAACACACATGAACACACTCGAACACACATACACACACACGGACGAACACACACCGACACATACATGAACACACACATACACGAACACACACGAACACACACACACACACACGAACATAGACACATACACGAACACACACACACGAAGGCACACACACACATACACGAATACACTCACACATACAAGAACACACACACATACACGAACACACACACACACACGCACACACGAACACACGAACACACACACGAAGGCACACACACACACACACGAATACACTCACACATACAAGAACACACACACGAACACACGAACACACGAACGCACGAACGCACGCACGCACGCATGCACACACACACACACACACACACCATCCCTCAATCTACCCCAGACCATACCAAGAATTGTGTGGGTAAAAGTATAGAAATAGAAAGTATTGTGCTTGTTCGCAGACAACACAGTCTGCAGTGGAATCTAGGCCAATGCTTCAACCTTGAGATAATAGGTTTGCAATCAGCGGTATTCATGAAGGGCCTCACCTTGAGACGATGGCAGGTGGGGTTTTTTTTGGCAACAGTGACACAGGTTCACACACCCTCAGTCTCAGACTAGAGTCTCAGGGGGGTAAGGATATATTTGTCTTCTTATATTTTTTTTAATAATGGAGTTTGGGTACACTGACATCATTGTATGTTCTAATAATCTAAAATATATTTGGCTTTTGGCTAAATATGATTTTCATCATTGATTTTACTCCCTATTATTATTTGAAATATTCATGACAGTCGCTTGCTTAACAGAAATATACCTGTACTGTATGTTTGACAAAAACAAAACTCCTAGGCAATCTTTCCTGTTAATTATTTCTACACAAGCATACACTCTTAATACGTACGACAGCTTTATAACATGTTTTTATTGGATTTAATGTGTAAATAATGTTGCATTGAAAACAACATTTTAAAAATATTTATTTGGAACTAAAGAGAAGATAATACACATTAATTTCTATGTTATTTTTACATAGTCAAGATGCTGATCTTTATCGTGGCTTCAATTCTGGCGAACGTTGCAGGCGCGTATGTAGAACGAGAGATTGAAGTTGGAATGTATTGAATTTATCCATACATATATCACAGCCCATGATTTTATTATATTCAATTACGTATCAAATAAGGAAATAATATCATACTGTAAATCAGGAAATTAATGCGTCACTAATTTAATGCGACCTCAAGCATTTAGACATAAATGCGACAACAATTAAATGCGATCGACCATGTTTTTCCCCGGACCTACCTTTCATTATTTTACATAATGCGTAGGAATTTGATGCGGCCATACGCCAATCGCATTTTTCGCATTAATATCCTGCTCGCATTAATTTCCTCATTTACAGTAATAATAATTTCGCGAGATAGCCCATGGCCCCGTTGCACAGTACAGTTGTAACTAGAATTGATTGTAAGTTACATTTTATGGACCCTCTACAGATGTAGTATGTTTGCATTAAACAGTTTTGTTCGCTACAGTAGTTACAGCTAACAATACTAGCAAGTATTGTAGCGCTAAAAGTATGTCATGTAATGGACTTAAACGTGTACAATTATAAAAGAAGAAGACGAAGTAGAAGAAGAATAGCTTATTACAGTGTCACGTGTATATAAAATAGGTTGTATGTTTAAACAATAAATGAAAGAAGAAGAGATTATGAATGGTCTATTAACAGAAAATAAATATTATTGATGTCAATAACTGTTATAAACACATAACTTGTTGATTATTATATATATATATATATATATATATATAAATCAATTGTAGCTACAACTGTTCTGAGCAATGGTCCTTCTCATGAGCCATGAGCGTCAGATGAGGCTTTGTTTTTATTAATTTGCAATCAGACCGACGGATCCCAACCATGATCACTACTGCATCCACACCAACACCGCCATGATCTCCGCCGACAACGTCATCGCGCACATCATGGCGGACACGGATAACAACACGGACCACAAAATGACGGAAGTTGAAATGATTGTCCAATTCATTGGAAAGTTCGACCTTGACGGTACTGTATACAGAATTCCATAACCCATTAATAATACCTTGTGGCGTTGAATTAATTGTAGCACTGGCCCTGATTAGGTACATATAACAGGTGGCGCTCCTGTTTTACTGTATAAGTTTACTACGTGAATATTCTTAATGTTTCATCTTGTATAATATCATTAAGATGGGATTGTAAAATGTGTAATATTTGTATTTAGCACAGCCAGGAGGTACACAGGTTGAACAAAACAAGTCTCGATAATATACTCAACAAAATTAATTAAGGGCCAGTGACCTTTTTGGCCATATTTATTTAGCCGTATTACTATTATAACAACGGAGATTTTCCAAATGTCTACAGGCCCCAGGTATTCTCTAAGAACTTGCCGATGCATTGGAAGATTGGCACCAGACTCCTAAAACCGAAATCGGAAATTTTGTAGAAGCTTCCACACAAATTATCTGCGGTGGCCCTTAATTTATTTTGTTGAGTATATAATTACCATCTGAATAGTTTGAGGTCAAGTTCTATTTAACATTACGTTTACCTCCATTAATTCATGATCGTATGCTTAGAGGATGAAGATCTACGCCCATGTAATGATTGAGAGGCCGCCCTCGTCGCCATTTCCTTCAGCCTCAGGCCTATATAATATGCCCATTATCAGTGGATGCCATCTACACGACAATAAAAGCAAATTACTGTACATAAATTACAATACTGTGAATCACGAAATTAATGCGAGCATGATATTAATGCGAACACTGCATTTAGTCGTTTTCTTTACTCTACACCAATCCGAATGTACGTAATGACATGCGAATCCAATGATGAATACTTTCACAGGAGACAGCAAAGTGCAGAGAGAAGAGTTCGTCCATAACTGGCACCTCCACTACAGCGACGTCCCCGAGTTTGCCGAATACCTCTTCGACCACTTCGACCTCGACAACAACGGTTTCCTGGGGATATTTGACTTCCCTATTCTCCACTTATTAGTAGACACCGACGGTGAGTTCTCTACAATGTTTGCCATGGTATCATACTCCGTCTTATCCTAACATATATACTGTATAGGGTCATATCCACTCTCCTTTCCGGAGCTGACCTTAAATTAGGGACCGGAAGTAGATTATGGACCGGAAGTAGATTAGTCTAAAACCTTGCTTGATTGTGAACACAGTGTAATGAGCACACAGTTGAGTCTGATCATAACCTCCCGATACACGTAACTCAAAAACGATCGGCCCTACCCGTTCCCCACAACGATCGTAGAGTTGCGATAGTCGTATCGCTAACATACGTTAACATGTAGCCATACTACTCTCGTAGCGATACGATCGTTCTGTGGAATGGGGGCCTTGTCATTAATGTGATAAACTGCAGCTTAATCAGATCCTCATTAATTTAAAATCCATTCACTGTTTCAGATGACGGCGTTGCCGACGAGATCGAGTTCACGCTTTACATGCTACATGTGAGTATTTTATAGTAGGCTATAACATCAATGGCCTTCAGCGTATGCAAACCATATAGCTAGAACTATACCTCTTCGGTATGTTATTAACTTTTCAATATGTGATACACACAAAACTCAGTGTACATATGTATTGACTTACATGTGGACGACAATTGAGGCCAGCGGGTCAGGTGTGGAGACGCACGAGTATGTTGTATTGTCCAATAATGTCTTTTTTATTTTCTTACAGCTTTACGAGGACTGTGTTCCCCACTACCACAAACCACACACAAAATAAACTCGCGGAAACGTACACTGTGAATTGATTCAGTAATAAAATGTTATACTGTGTATGTTTGGACTTTTATGTTATACAGTATGCTGGCTTTTACTACAGTGGGGCATTCGTGTGGAGTGTATAATGGTTGTCCATAGGACAATGATGAATGTTTCGTAATACGCAAGAAGATCATTTAATGGCATCCGGACAATGTACACGAATGTCCATATGTTGAGCAAGTATGATACTGACTTGGATAAATCAATATAAATCATGATATTCTTCTGATTTCCATCCTCTTGAGTAATGGCAGTCACAGAACAGTTACCTGTGTGACTTCAAGCAAAGGCGGTGTATCAAAAAATGCTATTGAACGATGGTAGTCAAGTAATTCTACTTTTCATAATGGAATGGAACGTGTATTATTATTATTATTATTATTATTATTAATCATATTAAGCATAGATTGTTTCATATGAATGGACATGCAGACTGGAATGACCGATCTCCGAATAAGCTGATAATAGACTACGAAGTCTTGAAAACAAAACGGAGAATTAAAAAAAGTTATGAGAGCAGGTCCATGTGCACTCAATAATAATGCGATTAACAATACAGGATGCGTTAGTCAAAGCGTGTTACTTGGCATATTACACATAAGAAACTTCCTCATAAAGTAGGTAATCCATCTGGTATCAGTGCTAATCATACATACCTTTCCTTATCAGGTTCCCTGGCCAATAGGTGCATACAAATAACGTAGGTGGATCAAATAAGAGGTATGATTTGTTTTTCATAACTACTTGTACATTGTTTATTTTGATATCGAGTTCGACGGAATAATAAGCAACATATACAGTAGCTATAACGGGATCGCTCGTCCAGTACGTCAGTTGATTATGTAAATGAAGTGCAAGTATTACACCATGACATAAGTAAAGCGTTCAACAACATTTAGAAACGTGATCTATCGTAATCTCAAAACTATAATGTAATATTATGGTTTTAAAAATAACTATAACACCTTAGAAATACAAAATATATAGAAAGTAGTCGTACGTTGTATATTTGAATATAGATAAGTCTATGGTTAAATTAAAAACTCTTACTTTTATAGTGTGCACTTTGCTTTAAATGTTTGTTTTTTAAATTCATTCGCAGACAATGTTTCCTCTTCTAATTTTGATTCTCGTCACAGTGTTTACAGATGGGTATGTACATTCAACTAAAGATGGCAGTCATCCAGTAACGTTAACCAAATGCGCGAATCTAGAACTTAAATCAAGTTAAATAACTACAGATTTCTAGGAAAATTGTTCTCGTATAATACTATTCAAATGTACCTGAGATCATCAAAGGGACACACTTAATATTTGTAATATGTCATTTTGCGGTTTAATGGTGGAAAACAGATGGATACGTGTTTTAACCTAGGCAGTAAGACTTCTTTGAAACACTAGTAGGTCTACTGGTATACTGTATAGCATGAACGACAATAGATATTCTCGTGTTCCTTTAATCAGCCGTTTTCTTCTGTAAAGATGGCCTATAATGACACGCTGGTAGAGTGATGAATATGTTTTGTTGTATTTTTGATCGTCCGTAAAGCCAAGATGCCGTACAACATTGTATCCATGACAACGTACAGAAGCACACAGCAGACATGGTCATAGAGAGGTTGTTCAAGGAGATGGATGCAAATGGAGACGGAGATGTGACAATGGTAGAAGTCATCACGGAAATCTTCTCTAAATTCGATGACAATGGTACACATTTAGCATACTACATATAGTCGTGGTAGGGTCTACGCTATTGTTTGTGCTGAAATGAACATAAGCCCTGATCAAGAAATAGTAAAACGGGCTGTACTAAGTATTCTATGCTATATAGTATTTCCTATATCTTCTAAATCCCAGGTTCAGGGTCGCAATAAACGTACGCCATTGGCCGACAATAATATATAGCTCACTGACACTCAGATCACGATACTACAAATAAAAAAGGTCTTCTATATATTAGATCAATCAGAAAGTTAATTAATCTTAGTAGGTTAAGTCATTAACTAGGCTGGAAGTCAATTTACGTCCCCTGGATTGCACAGGCTTGCATTGATCTGTTTCCTCGTAAGAGTATTGCCCCGGGGCACTGATCTGGGGCCAGGCCATGAGTGAACTAATGTGCAGGTCAACATGTACATTATATACGGGGGACCGCGGGAATGCTAGTCCTGATTTTGCTTTATAAAGACAAATACTATCTGCAGACACAGGCCTTGTGATCAAATAGTGGTTTTGCACCGGCTGATGTAGAGTATGAAAGAGCAATACTGTGTCTGTCTCGAGGATACCTTGCTATAGAACTATGTATAATAATAATAATAATAATAATAATGGCTACCTATAATGCGCTAAATACACATTCTAAGGGATGTTCAAAGCGCCACATTATTATCCCAGTTTAGTGCATCAGTGTGCACTCAGTGTTCTTTAACAAAAGTTCCAAGGGCACACATATTATGCACTTAAATTTTACAGAACTGTTAAGGTATCAACGTTTAAAGTTATTATGCGTTAATACTACCATTAACAATTTTAATATATAAGTTGGATTGTTGCTCGAAGATAA
>JAUTBT010074231.1:0-13423 GCA_032361225.1 Lepetodrilus schrolli
TGTAGAGTGGCAATGCAGTTATCATCCTTGGTCTTGTCAGTACCAGCCGATGCTTGCAGGTTTACTGTAACATTCAGAACTGTGGATGTTGCAGGTTTCCTCCTGTCCTAAACTGACAAGTGATATAAGTGAAAGAATCTTGAAAGCAGTTCTAAACCCCAATTCAAAAAAAAAGAAAGAAAAATAATTCAGGCCCATGCCAAATTTGGGTCATTGGGGTTCAAAATGGAAGCTATTTGGATACTTATGCCTATGGGCTTAAATTAAGATATAATATTAGAGTAGTCTCCCATGTACTAAACAGTTACTTCCTTGTATCCACCTGTTTCAGTGTTTGCATTAATGCATGGCATATAATGGGTAGTTCCAAATTTAAGCCCTGGGCCTAATTTGGGATTAAAAGTTTGTTTTTTCAAAACTGCGATTTTCTGTAATCAAACCCTGGGCCTAAATACAGGAACTTAAAGTAGTTTACAGGAAAATGGCCAAATAAATAGAACCCCTGAAAAGAGTTCTGTGGATCAGCGGGAAATTGCTATGCCTGTTCAGATTGAAGGGATGTGATGCGAGTATTGGGAACAATTGACCTATACCATTGTCACATTAGAAATTGTCAGATTTATATTTCATAGTCTAACTCACTGTTTTTCGTTTTGCTGCAATTTTCTTGTCACTTCTCTGTATAGATTTACTCCCAAAATAATCAGACACGTTGATAGGTGTCTTCTTCTCTGGGGTTTTCACAACAGGTTTGGGAGATGTCACCTTCACAAAGCCATCTAAAGATGATCTTTTCTTGGGCTTTTCAACTTCCTCATCTGAACAATGATAATTTAAAGTGGCAAGATCATCATTCTTTGTATGCAATGTTGCATTAGTTTACTCATTTGTTTTATATTTTTCTACACAACATCACTACCTAGGGAAACATATGAAAAAGAACTTGCAGATACAATTAGAAGAAGAATCTTAGAATGGCACCAGCAAAGTTCTGAACTTTAGTAGAAATCTCCACAAAATATCTTCCAGCCTTTAACCCTCTCTATGCTGGATGCAACCAGAGATGCCCTAAAGAGCAGTGCTTGTGCTGAATCCAGCAAACAGACAGTTAATGTGATACCTGACTCATCCACAAAAATCACAGTTGCTGTTTTCTTCTTCTCCTTTGGCAATGGCGCCTCATCAGAATCTGACAACAATATTGAGGTGTGGAAATCAATATGTATAGTTCTTAGTCTCTTTACACATCATTACTTTGATGTTATCTTATTTCCGTAACTTCGTAAGAGTCTCACATCTGTCTATAATTATGATAATGGCAGGAGTCAAGCCTGAGATTACTGTGATCTGCTTTTTGTGGGAGGAGAACCATTGACATCTTTGCGTCGTAATAAGAACCGTGCCTGTCCCAG
The DNA here is from genome assembly GCA_032361225.1 of Lepetodrilus schrolli. Taxonomy (NCBI): domain Eukaryota; kingdom Metazoa; phylum Mollusca; class Gastropoda; order Lepetellida; family Lepetodrilidae; genus Lepetodrilus; species Lepetodrilus schrolli. Next base: position 1,413 of record JAUTBT010074231.1, read on the forward strand.
ATATCATAAACTAAAGTATAATACGAGGTTTTCTTCCCAGAGGTGTTATGCTCAAAGGCAATTATGTTATTAACTAAATTAACAATACCTGAATCAATTATATGATATTTCTTCTTGGATTTCCTTTCATCCTTCCTATGTACATCTTCCTCATCTTCAGTTGTGCTCTGGAAACATCAGCACCATATTATAGTGTCCCAAGTGTGACAATACATAGTTTACATTTGAGTACACTTGTCAGGTGTAATGTATGTTGTGCTGCATGTGGTAGATATTGACTCGATATTGACTCGATATTGACTATGACCACAATTTATTGAAATTTAGAATTTTCTAAAAATTCACCTACGAACAATGACATCAGGGTTCCTTTTGTGTGTGTGTGTGTGTGTGTGTGTGTGTGTGTGTGTGTGTGCGTGTGCGTGCATGTGTGCTTAACAATAATAATATTTGGTAAAGATATATTGTGTACTTTCTGTAAAAATGCAGATGTAAATTATCGTGATTATGAGTTGGGAACATTCGACAGCTTGTGTGCAAACTAATGATGATGAAGTAATTATGTCTTGGAATGTGTGCACTTTCTGTAGGCTTGGAACACACATTAACAAGTACATGTACTGCTAAATGTTGGTCAAGTTTGCTTGATGTATTGCTTTATGCTGTGTCAACATGGTTACTGCGGAAATATTTCACCAATATTTGACAACAATTATTGGTAAAGAACCGGATAATAGCTTGCCGAATTGTGCAATTTTTCAAGAAAAATGAAGGACAATCATATGCAGACATGACAGATGTATGTTAGTACCTCCTTCTTGCGCTTTTTCCCCTTCCTGACTAAATCACCACCATTAATTCCTTTCCTGGGAACCTTTTCACCAGATTTCTTCTTGTTTTTTTCAGGCTGAGACTTCTTTTCAGCTTTAGTCGATACTTCTTTGGATTTCTTGGACCCACTTGGGCCAAAGAAATTACGAATGTCCTGAAAACATCATTAAAATTATTGGGTTAATCAACAAACAAAAATTAAAACATAATTAAAGGGACATAATATGTATTTTGTAGAAAACACAAAGAAGTGATGATATTTATTATTTAAGGGCTTACATCAGTCAGAATAGGGCTTACATCAGTCAGAGGGCTTACATCAGTCAGAATAGGGCTTACATCAGTCAGAATCAATGTGCTTAATGGTCTTATGAAGGTTCACATGATCAAAAGTGAACCCACTTCCCTTCTGACACGATTCCTTATATTGACAGTTGCAAGTAAGAAAACACAATTTTTTAACCAAATTTAATAATTTGCAAAGAACTATTTTCGTGGAAGGTAAACATGACAATGTGGAGATTGTCACTACTTTATCTTTCAATGCATTTTGGTGATCAGTTGATTTCACATGGCATAATCATGATGATAATGTTGTAATACAATCATTTCTACGGTTCAATGTGAGGGGGCGGGTGGTAGCACAGTGGTAGAACAGTTGGACTTCGGAGCCAAAGGTTCCAGGTTCAAATCCCGCCCCGGGGGCCCGGAATCAATGTTTGCGAAAGTTACCTTTCTGACGCGATATTGATAGGATGCGATGTCTGTAGAGTCGCAATGCGAATTCTTTGCATTATATTAAAAAGTGCATTAAGCTCACGGCTACATTTTCTAATGTTTCACTTTGTTCGATTGCATACTTACATTTGCTGATGACATTTAGACCATTTCTGCGCAATATAACGGTGAAAGTGTCAGACGTTAACTATATCTGACAGGTGGTGCCAATCTTTGAGTTTTGGAAGCGGAAGAAGCATTTTAGTAAGTAGTACGAAAGCTGGGCTACCCCGAAATGGGGACACTACAGGGTATTTCTATTTTTCCCCAGCCAAAAAAAATGTTTCTTTCTTTCCTTTTTGTTCCATGCTCGATGATGCTTTTCTTCTCTTTTATCTGTAGCATAGTGGCAACGCTTCTTACTACAAGTACTAATACTATACCATAAAATATAGTTAGGATACTCCTAGGTTGGCGGAAACTGGTGAATGTAGCTGCATGACAGTAACATCGTGTAATTCTGTCTCTCTTACACGTGCAGTAGTAAGGAAGTATGGAGTTATCTCGATGAAAATGCGCTATTTAATGCCCTTGTAATGTCACCTACCATTGTCCAACATGAAAATGATCAGCTGATTTATTCGATTGAGATGGTTTTGTTTTTCTTTATTTCTTTCGCGCCAATAAATTAGAGTTATCTTCCCTGAGCTGTCACATCCGTCGTCACTGCGTAGTAGTAAAATGCACATATATTTGATAATCGGCTTACTAAGAGATGTCAGTTAGGTTTAGTGGCAAAAACAAATGTAGAACAATGACATTAATATAATACATATTTTTTAACATCTAAAAACAATTTATCTAGCTACTTTGATGAGAGAAAAAAAACCACCGATGGCAGACATCCGCTCACAAAACAAAGACATCATCGATTGAAACACTGCGCGAGATCATAACTATGAGTGTCTACCACTGATTTTCATGAATAACATAAGATTATTCATTGAGATAAACGACCACTACTTTGTATCTGTTTGATTATTCATTAAAACATCGAAAATAGTATGCTACAAAAGGCCAAAACTTATCTCCATGTTGTCATATATTGACCATTACTCTCATGTTGATGTACTTGGAAGCACCCTAGAAATGAAAGCAAAATAATAATTAAAATATCAAGTAGAGCTAGTTATAATTATGTTGTAATGACAAATGGTGACTTCGATCTGAAAATTGGCACATTGCCTCTCAATATTTGTGTTCCGAGTGTGTAAATCACTGATGCTTCCTTTGCAAGTTACAGCAAGGAGATCCATCAAGGCATTCCAAAATTATGGACACTTATATAAAAGTACTAATATGTAACCTCTTGTGCATTTTGGTAATTTTTTCTTGTGTCTTACAGGATAATAATTTTAAAAAATATATATGAAGAGAAAAGTTTATGTATTTTGATAAAATATTTCTTAAAACATGCAACACTAAAGTGTGACATCCCTTCTTATTGCTAATATATGTCAACCCGTGTTGTTGTGTCCTGTCCATACCCCCCCCCCCCCCCTTTATGTAGGTCCAGTCAAGAGCACATCACCTGAACTCAATGTTTCCTTTTCCAAATTTTAGTGCATCAAGTCATATACCAAAAGAAGACATACAATTATAAATGTCTTGTCAGCAGGAGAAAATACAAATGTCCTGTCTGTAGGCCAATACTTCATAGAACAATAACACTATTGCATCTAAAACAGTGCTGACAATTGTCGAAATGTTATTTGGGGCAAATGGTTCCACTCCTTATGCAGTGCAGCTTCTAACTGCCAGAGTTTGAACTGGGGGGTCTCGACGCCTCATATTCCTACCCAGAATGTCCCCAGAAAATGGAATGTGATTTTGGTGGCACTTAACTTATAATGTGTATATATTAAGTTGCAACTTCATCATATATGACACAGGGTAAATTGTTAATTTTACTTCTAAAACCCAGTTGGGAAAAGTAGAAGAAACTACATTTTTTTAGGCGATAGGAATCATTCGTTTGGTAAATCAAAGAATTAAAGAAGTGACTTTGTTTCAACATTAATTTGTTATCACATTGGTAACTTGATATTTTGCATACAAATGGTTTTCTTTTACATTCTATCAAATAAAGTTGGTTCTAGTTTGTAAAAAGTGGGTTTTATTGTTATATCAAAATATGATTCTATCAACAAATATGTCCTGTCTGTAGCCCCTAATAGTTAGTCTTATATATTATTGATTTACATCAATTCTAATAAAGAACAAGACGAATCCTTTTATGGTAATATGGTGGAGAGGTGGGTCCTTCAACTTCCCTATTTGAAAGGCGTCTGCGACAACTCCCAATTTTGACCTAGTGTAAAACAAATGTACACCCGATTGTGCCGAGCTGCATTCTTATCCAGTTCTTAATGTGGAACTGCGACTATTATCAATGATGCTGTATTCACATGTAGTGCTTGTTTTTAATCAATAATGAATATTTCCACGGCAAATGCCCGATAGTTAACTCTTGCTAAATGCTCATTGTACTTGTCATTGTTTTATATATATTGATTACCAGATGTCCGTTGTTTACAGGGTTAAGACCTACCCAACGGGCTTGTCAATAAAGAACTACGACCGACAGTCTTGTCAATAAAGAACTACGACAGACGATGCCGTATCGTTGTATTGGAATGACCAGTATGGCACCACGTTACATAGCAGCTGATCCATGGGGGGTTACAGTGGTCTGGAGGTACCCGGAAGTACTGGGTTCAAGCCTAGCTCATGCCATCGTGCAACACTCTTGAGAGAAATACTTAATTCCACACTGCTCCAGTACACCCAGCAATGAATGGGTACGTTGTGGGACGCGATGGAATTTGGAATATCAACGTTCTAGCGCATGAAATTGTGGCTTAGGTCATATACTCCCCAGGGATTTGAGAACAAGTGCACATTAGTCTAATAATAGTGTAGCGCTTTAAGCACACACTTTTATAGCAAGGTAGCAATACCAGATCCCTGGAGAAATATGAGCATGTGCAAATTTAGTAAGACTGTTATTCTAAACAGATATTATTGTGTTGAGCACAGCTTGGCCTCTGCAAGATAGGAGTGTGTTGTACAGTAAAGAGAACAACACAATCTGCAAAGAAATCAGCCTTTAATATATATATAAATATATTGCATGGGGAGCACATTTTGATCACAGTATGTTTGCATGTGGATGATGTATATATTGTTATTCAAATAATTTCTGTCCACCTGCATTTAAGAAATTGTGGGCACTAAACCTTTATTGTTAAACAATATAGTGAGCTACCTTGTTCTGATGAACGATTTTAGTCTTATGCCTAATACAAGCATACAACTGAATTGCAATTATCATGAAACTCAAATATATTCAACATATAATCACGGATGGTCAACCGATTCATTGCTCAGCAAATTTTTACCTGAAACTAATTACACTAATTTGTTTAAACAAGTGTTGTATTCAATTACCGTCATATTCCCAACATGGCTAGTTATCAATATTTTCATATTGTTTAATTACATAGTTATCATAGTAAGAGAATGCAGTTTCTGATGATGCTGGACAAGTCTGATTGCAACCTTTGCCAACTACCAGAACAGTCTGGATGTGAGTAAACTAGTTTACCACTAAATGCTTTCTTGAGGTACAAAATCAATAATACTTGGCATTTAGAATTTCAATTCGTTTTAGAACGACCACATATATCGTGTGTAATGCAAAGATAAAAAAATGAATGTCAGTTTTGGATGTGTTTCACAAAAACAGCAATTCAGTTGTACATGTATAGAAAATGTTAACTGTGAAATTAAGGCCCCAGCGGTCGGATCCCGAGAACGACAATCAATTGAAAACTTTTCATAAGATGACGATGGTGACTGCCACTTTGATCTTACAATCGGTTTACAATCAATTGGAAAGGGTAGATAGCCAAGTGGACATTACAATGCAATGACTATCCACTATAATATGAAAAAATATCTGAGATTCCACGGAAAGTTGGATGGAATACTGGAATGGTAATTTGTTAGGTTATCACTGCAGAGAAATATACAATAGAAATCTGTAAATAAATACGAGTGTATAGTATAGTACACCACAATGCTGATGGCAGTAATACTGAAGCCAGTGCAGGATGTTGCACTACATATATTTGCACCACAATGTTCCTCCCTATCACATATTCAACAAGTGTAACTTGATGTTTTTTTCATCCAAAGTTTCTGCCAATGACTTGCAAGACTCCAATGAGACTTCTTAACGTTAGGAGAAAAATGATGTGGCAAAAATGTAAAATTATTATCATTGAAGTATTATAACTTGAAATAATGAAACTGATAACTATACTAATGAGGTCAAAGAGCAACTTTGTGGATACAGAGACTATTATCCTCGACATAAACATGGCTACAAAAAAATACTTCTTGGTATCAACTGATGAATACTTAGATGAACAATAGTTCACGTAAATTGTAAAGATTATTAAACTTGCGAGTCAATGAGGTCAGCACTACAACTACAACAAGGTCAATATCACATGAAAGCACATTGTGTTGTATATTCATAAAGAGCTTGTCACTGTTACATGGACATAAACATCACAGATTTAAAGAGACTAGTTCTGACAAATAAGTGTATACAACTGCAAAAACAAAAAAATCAAACATTTCTCAAATGACCTAAGCAATTATTACTCGTATCTAGACATCGGGCCACCAAAGGAAAGACATTCTTTTTGAGTAGATTTCTGCCTAAATCAAAATTTTTATTCACCAATCCTCGTACAAATACCTGAGCATGAAATCCTATTAACAAAATTAATTTCATAACCCTGGAACCAGCTCTCAACACTGTAATACGAGGAACAGCTGGACATGTTATCCCAAAAGTTTCTCTAGCTGAAGCAGTTGGATGATGATTGGCAGATACACTATCCTGTCTCCAGCTTTCTCTCGCACGACCTTGAACTCCACGGCCGACCTTGCATTCTCAAGGACGAGACTATAGAGCTGTTGGAACTGTTGCGACCCTAGCTGGTCCTGAAGGTAAGAGGTCAAGGTGGCGACGGCCTGGCGCGTGCTGCCATGGTTCTCCAGTACCGACTCGTAGAGCACCTGTATCTGCTGCATGGACGGAGCACCTGGAAGGAAACGTCCGTGCTGTTAGCTCCCACTTCCAGAATACATCCTTTCTACAAATATACACTGAACAAAATTAATTAAGGGCAGCCTTTTTGAAGAAATAAATTTAGCTTATATTTAACAATGACAAATTTCAAGGGTTAAAACGACGGCCAACTAGTTGTCTCAAACGTACTTGTGATGACTGTTTTCAACATCGTACATATTTCAATCCATAAAACAAATGTGCATAGGCCTAACATTTTATTTATCTTCCTTGATTATAATTAAGCTACCCTCTCTCAAATTTCAGTTTTACATGACATATCTACGTGACATTAGAAAACTAGCATTTTCCTGTGTCCAAATCAAAAGGCTCACGATGTTCAACAAAGCAAAACGAATATATGGAAAACTATAGTATGAGCATAAAATTCACAAAAGTGCATCAAACATGGTCATCAAATACACTTTCCCCCCCCAACATGAATCGGATATTTCGTCTCTTAAAAATTGTTTTAAAATTAATATTATCTACCGTCATTTTTTCTTTCTTTCAAGACAATTTTCCATTCTTGTGATTTATTAATTATTATACTATTAATTTTGCAGTATCTTGCACTAAATAGTGATTTAAATCGTACGGCATGAATCAGTTCCATTAGCCTGTCAACAATCTGAAAAGCTCAGCCATGTCCGAGCACTTTCTGTACCTTGCTACAGCATGCGTATTGACTGAAGTCCGATGATTGCTGATTGAAACTGAATGGTTTTGACAGCTTTATGTGATTCAACATCTAAATCTAACCAAGTTGAAGGTTCAGCAAACATTTCACAAATTCTGCCTAAAACTAGCAGAAGTGTGCATCAACCTATGCTATACCATGCATGTGCTTAGCTCGCACATTTGACGTATTGTAACCTTTAATTTTGAGTATGTATCTACAATCTGATCTTTTTAAATGGGTACTGTTAATTACTGTAGGAATAATAATGCACTAAATTTATTTGAACTTGATCGTCGACAGCTAATTAATGGTATACAGAAAATAACTACCTCTCTTAAAAGTCAACTGTCTCAACTATTCACTGTCTACTTGACTAGTTCTTTTAGCCTACAAATTTCCAAATGTTTACAGGCTACAAGTACAAGATACTGGGACCACGGAGGGTTCGAACTCGCACAACTATTGGCCTAGATTTTTAATACATCAAATAACTTGAAATATGGGTAGTACCACTAAGAAACTAAGAATTTCCAAACATCTACAGGCTCTAGGTACTCTTCAAGAATTTGCAGATGCAATATAATATGGTTGGCATCAGATTCCTCAAGGCAAGTTCCGACGTTTGGTAGAAAAATAAGTGATGAATATATAATTATAACATAGATGGTATAAAAATGAAAAGCAGCATGAAAAACATGACAAAAAATGTTTGATTAAAATTGAAGTAGATGATAGAATACAGAGAATGATATAACTGATAAAAATGGAATTAAAAGTGAGTAAAATTAACCATTAAAATTTAAACATTATTAAAACTTTTGATACAAACCAATTTCTTTTTAAAATGATAAGATGAGATGACGAGGAACAACCCAAAAATATTTTAGATTAGGCGAGGAGTCAACTTGCAAAGTCAACACAGTAAAGCAGGATGTGCCTGACCGTGAGGTCCTCGTCACACCCAACGCATCAAGGTTTATCCTCAACTTTTAGAAAATATGAACGAGTGCAATTTTTTTTTTACTGATGCGGCATCGTCGCAAGACAATTTCTTTACAATATACTCCTAGCCCACCCAGTGTTGTAAAACCAATGATGTGCTGAAAACGATGCAATTTATTATGAATGTACCTCATATTTTTTTGCGCAATGATTTAATATAAAATCGTGTGTTGATGTTATGTTTTGAATCGCTGTATGGGATTGACAGGAAACCCGCAACATCGACATTGCTGAATGTTGCAGTAACCCTGCGAGCACCGGCTGGTACTGACAAGACCAACGATGATAACTGCATTGCCGCTCTACAGACAGCGCATCAAGTTACCTTGATGTGCTAACTTTTGCGAACGTTGATCCCGGGCTCCCGGGACGGCATTTGAACCTGGAACCTTTGGCTCCGAAGTCCAACATTCTACCACCCACTCGCAGCTAAATTGTTGCCCTGGCTGCCAACATGGCTTGGCAGCCAATAAAATACCATCTCATACTGAGAAGTGGCACAGAGAGACAAACTAACAAACCTGATGACGTCTTCATCTGGACAGGGGAATCCTCCATTTTCATTTTCTGTAGTTTGTATGTGAGAGATTTGGATGAATGTTGAGATCCGCACACAGTGACCGCAGACTTGTGTCCTGTGTCAAAGACGTCGTCATCCGCGCTGCAGTTGCTGGTGTTGCTTGCCAACGAAGACGGGCGCGACACAGCTGCTGACCTGATGTTAGTGCGGTACTCCAGGAAATCTTTGAACAGGTTCATCTGTGGCGCAGGACCCTGAAAACCAGCCAGCAATAAAATATAATAAAATAGCACCAAATGTCCATTGTGCTCCATGGCACTCGGTAGATACTTCATGGATTGACAAACAAAAAAACTTCAATTACTTATTTTGTTTGCCCTTATCAAAAATAAAGTTTTGCACCATTAATAAAAAAAAATCTGTTAGATAATGATCACCAAATATTTTGACTAAGTATTATTTTATGCAGAGGGCGACGTCCGATAGAAGGAATGAGTTCAATTTCCATGTGCTGATGCTTTTCTTCACACACCCGAACATGCAAATTGGACCTACTTGTCTGTTCTACAGGAATTCGGTGATAGAAGTGAGAGAAAAAATATATACATTTTGTAAATATTAGATATTTTAGATTTTAAACAAATAAAAAATTTAAAATAATTAACAAAAAAAATTGACACTTGATGCTCTGTCAATATCGACTGAAATTTTAAATGTGCATATCTATTTTATTTTCAAGCTATGTAGTTGTCTTAATGGTACCATTTCCTGCCATAAATTGTATCTCGGATTACCCTGAACAAAGTAATTGAAATCTCAAAAAAAACTACAATGAATCATCCTAGTTCTGTAGACTGAAGTGGAGTACCCCCTTATCCAGCCTATGGAATATATAGTAGTATGGATAATAAAGTTTTCACAGTACCGAGATAAGCAAAAACAAATTTTCTAAACAGTAAGCAACAAACGTTGGAAAAAATAAAGCAGGGAAAAATTATTATGTTATATTTTTTTTTGGATCTAGAATATCTATTATATAAAAAAAAAAGGTTGTATTTTTCACTATTCTATCACCGAACCCCTGTTCCTTCTTTCGGACGTCGCATCTCTGTATAAAATAATACTTGCTCAACATTTTTAGTGATCGCAATATAAACAGATGTTATTAATGGTTAAAAAAATTATTATTTTTATTTTGGTTAGGGCAAGCAATATAAGAAATTGTTTGTCAATCCATGGAGTATTTACTGAGATAGTCTACGAAATAGGGGTGCCAACATTAGCATATATCTTACTTCACACTCACTTCACTCACGCATGTATCTCGCTCCACTCGTTTGGGAATCTGGCACGATTGAACTTCCTGTCGTTTCTGTTGCCGCAACAAAGTGTTGATGGCAGGCGTCATGAGTGACATTGATCGGAGGACTCGGGGCTTCCTCAACTTGTAGGTCAGTCCACACTGGACATTCTCCTGCAAAACAAAAACACGCACAAATTCAGTTTACGTGTGACCTCGGATTCAGACAAAATGCACAAATATATTGTCATTCAAAATGTATTATAACATTGCTGGAAGATGTATGAATGTGTTAATTATTGACAAATAAAATATGGCGTGTGCCAACCTGCCAGTCACATTCTTTAAAGTTAAGTGTAAATGTCTAACCTTGCCCGTAAACATGTTAGATATGTCTAGATCTAATATATAAAAAAAAAAATCCATAAAAATTCAACCTGTTACAATAATCAAATCAATATAAATAAAGTCTAATTAAATGTCATGATGTAAGATTTAATTAAACTTCATGAATACACGGATCTGATTATGCATAGAGAATTGTTGTTTTGGCATCATAATGTATTGCATAGTAGATCTAGCTGAAAACAAATGACCAAATCAAAATATCCAAAATATTGTATTTGATCATTGAAGTGCACGAGCCCGTCGAAAGCCCCCATTAGTGTACATGTTCGCAATAGTAATGCATGTAGATACAGTAGAAATATTAACCGATATTAAAAAATTAGGTACTGAAGTGGAGGTGGTGTGGATTTCCAGCCAGCCATAGTGATATACCTTTTGATATTGTATGTCGTCGATGGGTCCATTAAAATCTTTGTAATTTTTTTTTTTAAACCATTAGATCTGGACATATCTATCACCTCCCCCCCAAAAAAATCTCGTTATTAACAAAAAATAATTCATTCATTCAAAGAAAATAATGGCTCACTTCAAGTGCCTGTGGCCAACTATACTCATATTTATTTTTTTTACCCCAAGACCGAATTATGTTATGACATCCATAAATATAAAACCAGGGAATCTATACAATTATGTCCTCAAAATAACAACTAGTACTAGCACCACTATCCTTGGTGCAACACATAATTAAAATGTTATTTATGTTATAATATCGGGCTGGCATAGGGTGCAACGATTCACCAGTGCACCGCAATGCACATCCGCATATCGTATTGTGAGGCTACGCATCGATACACGATACAGATCTATATAATTTCCTGATCATGGAATAGATATGTGAAATAGATTTGATATGTTGAAATATATAGTGTTCCTAAACATGCATTACTTAACCTGATGGATAACGCATGTGGACCCTCGTGTAAACACTAGCCAGTAGACAAATGAACACCCAAGACCATGGGAAAACTAGGAATCCACTATTTTCACAGAACACGCATAATTAATTAGCTCATACTTAGAAGAATTAGCTATATTTTATGTCTTCATCAATTTCAAGTAATTCTGTGTGATGTCTTCCGATTGGTTTATAACTTGCATCAAGACCAATGAATGATAATTTGTTGTGCCGTTTCTGTGAAGATGTCGGCTTGCAAATGTGGAGATCACGGCCTCCCTTGCTTTACTCAGGGTTAGGTTGAGTGTTAAGGTTAGCCTTGACATATATATATATATATACTACTCACAATTTGATAAGGATCATAGAATCGTTTTTATGAAATCACATGCAATTTTGGTTACTGCTTTTGATGCACAATATATTGTCAAAATGACATTCAATCAAACA
>JAUTBT010074242.1:0-31881 GCA_032361225.1 Lepetodrilus schrolli
TTAATGCACAGGGTGGCCATACACGCTACTGAACGTTTGAAACACCAACTGGCATTCTTGTGACTTGTCATTTTTTTAACTCATTTTATTGGCACCTTCTGTAACCACATGAAAAGTTTTTTTGCCACCTCGATTACTCAAAGTCCATCCCACCGACCCTAACAAATAAACGATAACCTCAATACATCATTCCTCTGTCCTTTATTTGATATATCATTCAATATATGACTGTGAAGTTTTTAGTTTGACTCAGTATATCATTGAATTCATTGAATTACTGCTTTACATTGCAGCGGGAATTCCTCACCCATACACGGCAACAAGTAGTGTTATATCGAGGGATCACTGTACATGTAAATAGAAACAGTCCCAAACAGGGATGTGTAACATTACCTGCCAGATTATGGTACTTACTTAGAAATACTATCAGAATATGAAATATTCCAGCATGAGGGATACTTGGCAGTATATTACGCCTGTGTGATAAGAGATGTATTTCTTTTGTTTTCAGTCCAAATGCTTCATATGTGGAATAGGGAAGGAATATTTCGACAAAGTCCCACATGGGTTTGATACCCATGTGTTGAAAGAACATAATTTTGCTAATTACATGTAAGTATACAAGTTTCACAGCAACTTTTAAAACAATCGTCAAGTAACAGATAATCAAGCAATGCCCAGGTTTTCACATCATTTAATGTCAAAATTATCTAATACTAAGAAGTTATTTATATATAGCATCTTTAACATTTGAATGTTGGACTTCGGAGTCCAGGGTTAAAGTCCTGTCCCGGGGGCCCGGCAGAAAGGTTTGCAAAAGCTATTACTTTTCTGATGTGATCATTATATGATGCGTTGTCTGTACTGTGGCAATACAGCTGGTGCTTGCAGCTTTACTGCAACATTCAGTGCTATAGATGTTGCAGGTTTCCAACAAGTTGTGATATAAGTGAAAGAATCTTGAAAGTAGAGCAAACCCTAAATTAATTTAATTTTTTTTAAAAGACGCAAGTTTCAACTGCTTTCTAAGCTGGAATGTTTAACTGTCAACTATTAACTCCAAGTTGGAATAACCTGTACCCAATTACTGTGAATAAAATAGCTGATATTAATAGATAATTATATTCGTTTTGCTAACTATTTTCTATCTATATTTCAGGTTTTTCTTGATGCATTTAATTAATAAACCTGACACAGAATACACAGGCCAGGTAAGATATAGAAAAATGTTTTCTTGGAAAGGTCGCAGATTTCTGTATACCCTGAAATTTCCGAGATTGGATTGGAAATTATCGAGGTATTCAAGGTTAATTAGTCAGCCTCTAAATTATTATTATATATATTTTTTTATACTAAAGGAAAGCATAAAAATACATAAATTACTAAATAGTTAAATACATAAATAAATAGTAAATGCATTACTCCATGCAAATGCATCCTTGAACCACTAAACTCTACATTGTCTTTCTTTAAGCTTTTTTTCTACTGGAGGCAACGCAAGATGTCCTAATCTGCTATGGAATAGGTTTATAGAAATCCACTATTTATTGAAATATTAGTTTATTCTTAATTTAATCCTCTAATTACATTTGTCACGTTTTTCTTCTTCTTCTTTTTACAGGAATCCTACGTTTGGGAGTTATATCAACAAAGATGCTGGAACTTTATTCCGGTCGGAGATTGCTTCAGGAAGCAGTATGAAGACGAAGGGCCACCTCACTGAGAAACTAATTTCAGCGACAATGCAAGCTCTATAGTTCCGCCAGCTATAAATGATGTAAAATCTGAGGCAACTCATTTATAAACACAGCTGAAAGACAATAATACAACCCATTGGCGCGAGGACCGACTATGAAAAATAACAATACCAAAATCCGACGTGCCATCTCGCATTCAGTGTGTGTTGTGAAGCTTGTTGTATTTGGGAGTGATAGATCCCACACGCTTTCACAGAGCTCAAAGGGAGATAACTGTGAAACAACGTTTTTGTGCCAAAGCCATGGAAAATTATTTTTAACTTGTGCACTGGTAGATTGTAGAGTTTGTGAATAGAAGTCATAGAAAACTGTACTAGAATGGTGATCTAGAACATTGTGATCATGAAATGAGGTATGAAATGTTGCAAGAATGGAATAATTGAGACAAATGGAATGCTTTTGTTTTGGCGCTGATTTGTGATCGCCAAATTACACCCCCGAGTACATTTATGTGTACATATTGTAAATTATTAGCAGCAGTATTTATCTTCAGATAAGAACATCATGTACAGATTACAAATTTTGAACTGTGTCACAAAGTTATTCGTTTCAATGGTCACGTGTTCAGAAATCTGTGAAAAAAACTAAAACATCAATGTACATATTAATTTGTGTTTGTGTACCAACCATAAGACACCAATTTGTAACAATAGCAAACTGATTAAAACCGACCGTTGTCTAATAACATTTGAATTAATTCAGTGTCGTGCCTTGGCTGTGCGAGTGATGCACAACACGTAAGTGGGGAAGGGGGGTTAACTCTTACCGACGTTGGTATTTGGTGTGCTAGAATGCGTGTTAATTTTTAACGTTTGTTATTCTATTAGTGGAAGTACGATTTTATCCCAAGCATGCAACAATGTTTATTCCATCCATCCAAATGATACGAGGTGGAATTGTGTGTATTAAAAATAATAATATTTGAATATTCAGTGGAGGAATCGAATCGTCTTTGTGGTAGAAATACAATAAATGGAGAGTTAAAAATATTTTCTTTTTAAACTTGTCATTCAGCCTGGAGTTGTGAATTGAAACTGATCCGTCCTATGTTCATATGTTGATGCATCTGATACAATGTTATTTATGATCAAGGAGTACATCCCAGTTATATTGATATACAGTATATGCAAAATGACAAACTTGATAAAAAACAAAAACATTCATAAGTATTTGAAAACATTTTGAATTGATGTAACAAAGCTTTGAAAGTTTTAATTCAAGGAAAAAACTTTGAAAACTTAGGAAATACAAATAACTAATGTGAAAGAATTAAATTTTCAGTCTCTTTGTAAGAATCTTGTCCTTAATTTGTCTTTCCCGCATTCCTCCAATGAATATGATATTGTACTGTGATTGTATATATAAACCCCTGGAAATGTACAGTGTATATTTGTACAAAGGAAGAAACCCGTATGGAGCCTCATCACGCCATCATTAATTAAAGCTCCCATCACGATACACAGTTGTTATATTTATTAGTTTTAGGTGGAATTATTTATTATTTGTGTACCAAATAGGTTGTGCCTTTAATTTATTGTGGAGTGTTTTTATATATTTATTAGTTGTGTGTCTTTTCTGTGCGCATAAGATTTTAGTTAGTGAATCGATCTGTACTGTTTTGCTCAGTGATTTATTTACGCCAATTTGTATTAGTTTACACCATGTTTTGAAGAATTGTACTTTATACCAAATCCTATTTATTTTTCAAGCCGGTTTGTGCAATATGAACACATTATAACCATTTTGTAATCCCAACCAACATGTTAAAGTCCTATTGATGCATTTTTTCTACCCAGTCTTTTTAACATAATTCTAATAATGTCTAAAAATGGTTTTTAACTGTTTTGAATTATTAAATAATAATATATTTCACTCTTCTTTACTGTACTGTTGCTTTTTGCAGTTTGTTACCACATTTCTCCCTGCTGGTTAAAACACAATTGCGGCTTGTTATGTGGCTGCCAGCAGGAGGAGGGTTAAAGAGTGGCCAGTTGCAAGCCATTTTTGTTTAGAGTATACAAGCTTGTTGGGACTTTAGACTTTGGTCTGTTAGATTGTCTTCCCACTTGTATGTAAGCTGGCTTCTTTAAGTCAAGTGCAAGGTTGTTTGTCATCGCGCAATTGTTTTTGCCAGTTTATTTGTCTGAGGGATTGTTGCATGTATTTTAAAAAAAGAATCTGACTTTCTCAGGACCAAACAAGTTTGACACCATAAAGTTTGGAAATAAAAATATAAATATGTTTGTTGTTCTTGTTTAAGGAAAAATGCTTTGCAAATGTTGGATTAGATTTGTTTATGATGCGAGAAATGTAAATTGAAAACACACGTTCTAATATGGTTTTCATGAAAACCTATACAAACAAAGATCTTTTAATTAATCCAAAATTTTATTTGTATTTACGTATATATAAATTCATCAATAACAAATATCCAAATATACGTATACTTTCATTCAGTAGTCGGTATTCAACATATAGTAAAATTCAGAGTACCAGTCTATTCGTAATGACACAAATTGCAATGTTCTATCAAGTGACAAATACTTAATTTTTACAAAATAATTTAAGCATGCATTATATATTCCAAATCAAATTTGATCTTGTATTAACTCTTTCAATACTGCACGTTTTTGCCACCAATGTTGGCCGTCTAATGTTAATGATTTTAGAATGAGAGTGGCTTGGTTCACCCTAGGCTTGGAAATTATGGTATGTATTCAAAGTGGCCCTCAAGACGTTACTGCAAATTTCACCGACACCATGTGAATGGCACCCTGAAAAAAAATGCCACCTAGAAACCTAGTAACAGATTCAATGAACCAAAATTTTTATTTTATTTTTTTTAAATTGGGGTTTTAAGGCGCTTTCAAGATTCGAACCTGGACAATGAACAAATGACAGATATGGCGTGGAATTAATGATGATAACGACATAGCAATTCTGTCTTTAGGCAGTGGTCAGCAGTGGTCAGCAGTTGTTGGCCTGGACACTGGAAGCTTGCTTGGCTATCTGTATGACTTCGTCCTTTATTTGTTTGTACTCTTCCTCTGGAAGTCTGGTTTCTTGGATGATGTTATCTGCCATTTCCTCCGTCAAACTATTGTATGACTCTATATCTGAAAGTACAGATGTATGGAATGTTAAATCGTAAATCTGCTGCAATTTTGTCATTATCAAGAATTTTAAAGGTGAGGTCATTAATGCAAACTCGGGATCTTTGGCTCCGAAAGTCTGACTGAAGCATTTTTCATTTATTTAAACTTTTCATTTATTCTTGTGCAATATTTAAAATATGGATCTTTTAAAATTGGGGTTTAGAGGCTGCTTTCTAGATTATTTCACTTCTATCATGGCTTTTCAGTTTAGGGCAGGAGGAAACCTGCAACATCCGTAGCGCTGAATGTTACAGTAAACCGGCAAGCACTGGCTGGTACCGACAAGACCAAGGATGATAACTGTATTGCCATGGTACAGACAGAGCATTCTATCATCAGAAACATAACATTTTCAAACTTGTTCAATAGTGATTAGTATGAAATACACATGCAAAGTATTTTCAAACTAGGAAAATATTTCTTCCAAAAATGTGAATGACTTACCTTTAACTGGTAAATGCCCTCCAAGTTCTACGACAGCTACATTAAACTCATGGGTAACCTTTGACCCTGTTAAATTAAGCGGAATTCAAATTATGTATTATGTTTATTAAAGTATTCCATGAACTACCACATGTTATCTTATATACTAACTATTTAAAAGATATACAAAATGTTGTTTTTTAAAAAAAACCTCATTCCCATACAACTTAATTCTCTCCATGCTATGGGCAACTGGAAATGCCCTAAAAGCAGGGAGAGGGTTAAAGTAAAAATTAAATAGTTTCAAAACAGTTAATTATTAAATATACATTGAAGAAATAAATTAATTAATAAATTTAAAGGCATACAAATAATATGAAAATATTATTGATAACTAGCTGGACATCATGAATATGAAGCTGGTTGATATAACACTTGTTTAGACAAATTAAATGTAAGTACTGGTAGTTTCAGATTTTAAAAAAAAATCATTAAATCAGTCAACCATCTTTGTATGGCTATGAAGATATACTCAATAAAATTAATTGTACTTCATATTATTTTAATAACCAGTAATCTCCAGGTACTCTTGGAAGCATAATGGCACCAAATTCCTTAGTCAAGTTCCGAAATTTAGTGGAAAACTTTCACATAAAATATTTGCTGACCCTTGATTTATTTTATTGAGTATATACAACATGTGCAAAAAGATCCATCTTCATACCTAGAAACTTTTTTCTTGCCCAGAGATAGAGTCTTATTGTTCTCCTGTCACTGGAGCGAGGCTCCCCAAACACTGTTCCCCGAGTTATTAATAGATTGTGTGCTATATCATTCTTCAGGAAGTATTCTGTGATCCGACAGATCAAACTGGAGGAAAAAGTGTATAAAATCTTTTAAAATATATTATTTTCATTAAATTGGGTTTAGAGATGCTTTAAGATTCGTTCACTTATTTTATAAATATTACCACTACACATATCCAATGATTTTGATTGAATTGGTGCTTTACGTCACAGCTGCTTTGTGTCGCAGAACAAATATTACACCCATACACGACCATATCCAATAGAAGGCAATGTCTGTGTACTACCATATAACGTAGAGCTTGGGTTGTATACTCCCCAGGGAGTTCAGAAGGAAAGTGAGTGCACACTGATCCACTGACTGGTGGTAATAATACAGTGATGAGTAAGCATTTGAGCACATATTTCTCGCATATAAATGTGCATATTATTATTGTTATCATTACTGATTCATGTTCTATGGGTGTTGCAGGGTTCTTCAATCTTGCCATAAACTAGCAAAATGATCTTGAAGGCGGCAGGAAGCCCCAACTCTGAACCATTTACAATAAAACACACGTACGTAGTTAATTCTTTGATTGTTGAACCGTGAAGCTGGAAAGCAAATCCGTGACATGGCATTGCTGTCAGCTCGTACACATTGTGACCTAATGACTCGACATCCTGGAAAGAACACATTTTTGCATATATGAATTATGAGGAAGAAGAATTAATATCGCGCTGAGAAAATCAGATTGGTTATAATCGATACTGAGAGATCGTAAGTTTCTAGACGTACAGAATACTCCACCATGAGTTCATGTTCCAGGTAGTAGGCGTGAAAATGGAGATGGTTCACTGAGGCGTATCCACACAGACTGTTGTAACCAAGTTTGAATCCCCTGAAACACAATTTCTTTTTTATATAATTTTTTTTTTTTTTAAAATATATAAATATTATTTTATTGACTAACGACACAATTTGTAATTACCGTAGTGAAAGAGTATTAATATAATTAAAATTGAATCATTTTGTGTTTTGTAACACCAAGATCTAAAGCCATCCCATTTTGACCATTTACTTAATAATTAGGTTTGAAGGAACATAGCGTTATATAAAGTTGTTTTACTATTAACAAGATATTATCATTTAGTATTAAGCCATATAGGTTACCTGTGCATGCTTAGTAACATGGCTTCCAACACAACCTTCATAGCAGTTTCTGTCAAAATCTGAAATTTGATAAATATAGATTTATTTGGACAACAATAAAGATATTTGTAAGATACCTAGCCATGCATCTCTGAGTTTGCGCTTCAATGCCTGATGTATGTCTCTCAATAAATTACATGTAAAAACATTTATGTTAATAAACTTCTCATGATATATGAAAAAATAAATTGCATTAAAAATACATTCTAATAAAATATTATTTCGATTTCTGTTTTCTCTATTAGAGTGCCGTCGGTAATACTCGGACACTGATCAAACTATTAATAAATATGTACAAGATTACCTACTAAGAGGTATTACTATTTCAACACAATTGAGGTAGGTAGACACATTTTTCGTTTATGTGTCCGAGTACCACCAATGGCGCTCTATATTTAAACAATTATCAATTTAGTCTCGGGGAATAATAAACGTGAAAGGTTAAAACTATAACATTACCTGGGGGAGACTATGGTCGACTTGTGGTACAATCAACACATGGCCGTACTCCAGAGGGCTGATGTTAATAATGATAACATTACGTTCTGGTTTCTACAGAAATAGGAATCAAATTTATATATTATTACATTTTTATTTTTTGAATTGGGGTTTAGGGCTGCTTTCAAGATTCTTTCACATATATCACGATTTGTCAGTTTAGGGCAGGAGAAAACCCATAACATCTGTAGCGCTGAATGTTGCAGTAAACCTGCGAGCACTGGCTGGTATTGACAAGACCAAGGATGACAACTGCATTGCCACTCTACAGACATCGCATCCTGTCAATATTGCGTCAGAAAGGTAACTTTCGCAAACACTATATATTATTAATAGATGTAACTATATGTTTTGTTTTGTTCTTCTGATTTCTAATATATGGGAAAACCCAAACCATTCTAAAATTATGAAGATTGACATCAATACTGTACATTCTGCTGTAAGGCATTGAATTTCAAATAATACAGTACAAAATTGGTAGAAAAGGAATACAATTATATTTTAAAAAAACATTAAATAAAAACAGAAAAGAGAAAGGAAATGTAGAAAATAAAAAATTAATATAAAAATAAAAAACATGGAGTGAGTGAAAAGGTGGAGTGAGTGAGTGATTATGGAGTTTAACACCCCTACAGGAATCTTTCGTCCATTTGCTATGAGAAAAGGTGGAAAAAAGATTAATAAATAGAAAATAGAAAATAGAAAAACATAATTAAAATAATTAAAGACATTGAATACAAAATTACTGTTACCTCCGAGCCCATTGTTCCATTTCCATTACTTTGATTCTTGTCCGTGTTATGCAATGAGAAGAGTATTTCATTTGCATGTACTTTTTGGAAGTTGAACAAATCTGGGTTGAATGGTTGATTAACGCTCATAATGGTCTGTGGTTTCCTTCTCTCTGTCGCGCGCTTTTCATTTAACTGGAAATAATTATTTTTATATTTACCTTTTTGAATTAGTAGTAGAATTATGGTAATTTAAAAAAATATATTTTGGATTGGGATTTTACGTCGCTTTCAAGATTCTTTCACGTATATCACGACTTGTCAGTTTAGGGCAGGAGGAAACCTGCAACATCTGTAGCGCTGAATGTTGCAGTAAACCTGCGAGCATCGGCTGGTACTGACAAGACCAAGGATGATAACTGCATACAGTGCATCCTATCGATATCGCGTCAGAAAGGTAATGTTCGCGAACATTGATGCCCCCAGGGCGGGATTTGAACCTGGTTCTACCACTGCGCTACCACCCTCCCCTTAAATCATACTCAGAAAGTTTCGTAATCTCAGGGTCATAGTGACACAGGATACTCAACTGCATGCTGTAGAAAATGACATAAAATATGTGACTTAACAATTATTATTATATTCTAATTATATTTGTTCCATCTACAGAGGATGCTCTTGTATGTTTGAATTACTTGAAGGCATTTTACTATCGATTTTCCATTTTTATGTATGTGAAAATCACGATTTTTCAAATAATTGCTTTTGTAGAAATAAATTTGTCATTTTTATACCTTAAATGTTTCAATAGATATTACAAACAATTGTATTTTCTAAATTTGAATGGATTTTACAAATAATTATATTTTCTGGTATTAATAATATAAAATCAATGTGCCCGTTTATGAATATTTCTTTTCAGATCAGATCACAACACAATGAATAAAAAAAAATTAAATACATAGAATTTATTCCATCGTGGAAAATAATAGTAAATGATAGTTTTGTTTATGTCTAATTTTAGAAATTTTAGAAATTAGACAGAATTTTTCCATCATGGAAAGAAAATGGGTACATAATTTTTGTTTACTGAAAGTCTTCAATTTTTCAGCTCTCAACAGAATCGGCAGTCTACGCGACAAATCTCGGTTCAGTTCTTCAGACTCACGATCTCGACCTAACGGCAGCTTGGATAACCGCGGCGACCTGATCAACAGCTCCATACAGTGTCTACACAGAGTGTCGCTGTATGTGCTGGGGGAGAAGACGCAGATGAAGGTGAGAGGAAAGAAATGTCTGACCGCTATCGACTCGACAGTCACGACGGACAACAGATAACAAGTTTGGATAACAAGAAATTAACATTTCTTTTATGCGAACTATTTTTAGCGCATGTAGCTATGCGGTAACTAGAAGAACAATCATATGATGAAGAACATTCATGATGAAGAACAACCATGATGAACAATCATGATGAAGAACAATCATATGATGAAGAACAATCATATGATGAACAATCATGATAAAGAACAATTATGATGAAGAACAACCATGATGAACAATTATGATGATTAACCGTCACGTATGGGTGAAAGATTCCCGCTGTGTCGTAAAACAAAAATTCACTCACTCACTATGATGATGAACAATCATATGATGAAGAACAATCATGATGATGAAGAACAATCATGATGATGAACAATCATGATAAAGAACAATCATATGATAAAGAGCAATCATATGATAAAGAACAATCATGATGATGAACATTCACAATGATGAATAATCATGATGATGAACAATCATGATGATGAACAACCATATGATGAACAATTATGATGAAGAACAATCATATGATGAAGAACAATCATGATGAACAATCATGATGAACAATCATGATGAAGAACAATCATATGATAAAGAACAATCATGATGAAGAACAATCATCATGATGAACAATCATGATGATGAACAATCATGATGAAGAACAATCATATGATAAAGAACAATCATGATGAAGAACAATCATATGATAAAGAACAATCATATGATGAAGAACAATCATGATGAAGAACCATCATGATGAATAATCATGATGAAGAACAATCATATGATAAAGA
Organism: Lepetodrilus schrolli; assembly: GCA_032361225.1. Taxonomy (NCBI): domain Eukaryota; kingdom Metazoa; phylum Mollusca; class Gastropoda; order Lepetellida; family Lepetodrilidae; genus Lepetodrilus; species Lepetodrilus schrolli. The sequence goes on from JAUTBT010074242.1 coordinate 10,683, forward strand.
ACAATCATGATGAAGAACAATCATGATGATGAACAATCATGATGAAGAACAATCATATGATAAAGAACAATCATGATAAATAACAATTATATGATAAAGAACAATCATGATGAAGAACAATCACATGATAAAGAACAATCATGATGAAGAACAATCATGATGAAGAACAATCATATGATGTCAGCAATTATCATTCATCAGGCAATGAATACTAATGACTTCTATGACATTCATCGAAGGACATACAATGAGACTGGCATTATTCCAAAATAAACTTTTTTAAATATTTTGTTTAATGGCATCAAGGTTGCATCATTCCAAAACTGCATTCCTACTTTTAAACCATTTCAAAATAATATTTTTCAAGTTTTAATTTATTTGGGCATCAAGGTGGATTTATTCCAGAAATGCGACCAGCCCAGTAAAATAAATTTGAAAATAAATTAAATTACAATTTATTTTTGTATTTTCTAGGGCATCAAGGCGGAGTCGTTCCAGAAGTGTGACTTCATCCCGGTCGACTTCTACGAGGTGCGGCACGTGAAGGCCAGCTTCAAGAAGTTGATGAGAGCCTGTGTCCCCAGCAGCCTGGCCCCGGAGGCCAACTTCTACAAGGCCGTGGAGGAATCCGAGTGGCTGCTGCAGGTCTGTGGCTCATTGAACATTCACTTGTAGTATCCTTAACCATTTTGTTTTGTTTTTAACACTAATTCAATCAATCAATCCTTTTCTTGTGTAATATATGGGGGGCAGGTGGTAGCGCAGTGGTAGAACTTTAGACTTTGGAGCCAAAGGTTCCAGGTTCAAATCCAGCCCTTTGCTTGTGTAAGATATCTACAAGTACCAGGATTGTATGGTGAGATCTATTACCCGGAACCGGACCCAGACTTGCAGACACGGATCTAATTCCTGGCAATCTGATCAGCTCAAGCGACCCAAATATTGAATAAAATATGTTCCTATCCCTAACCCTAACCCTAACCATGTTAGCTAATCAGATTGCCGGGAATCTGGTCTGGGTCCAGGGAATAGACCCCGCCCAAAATTGTATATATTTACGCGCGCACACACACACACACGCACGCATGCACACAAATTGGTATAAATAATAGTGTTTGAATAATTTAAAACTACAATCAGACCAAACTAAAAAATAAAATAAATTATTTTTGGTATGACATATATATCATAACACTAATGAACAACAAGTGGTTAGTGAAAAGTTTGTTTGTTTTCCAGATTCAGAATGTGATGCAGTTGGCAGGGGCTACAGTAGATCTTCTGGACGTGCAGGGTTCCTCCGTGATGATCTGTCTAGAGGACGGTTGGGACGTCACCGCTCAGGTCAGTCACGTACAGATTCAAACCCAGACCCAAACTCAAATCTGTCCAACACTGTGTCCTATGTGCTTCCTTATCAATATTATTTCTGGGTATTTTGTACTCTTGATGCCATAATAATATCATAATACGTTTTTATTATGTTTTAAAATAAATAACAATAATAATAATAATATGTACATTTAGAATTATCAAAAGCATGTGGATGGCCCTACATTATTTATTGTCATATGCAGATTCAAACCCAGGTCCAAACACAAATCTGTTCAACACTGTCCTTATGCCATAATAATAATTATTGATATTTTAACATGTTGCGTACGTGTGAGAGATTCCTGCTTCAACGTAAAACAGTAACTCACTCACTCACTCACTCACTCTCTTCTTCAGGTGGTGTCTCTGGCAGAGATTCTACTGGACCCGTTCTACCGGACAATCGAGGGCTTCAAGGCGCTGGTGGAGAAAGAGTGGCTGGCGTTCGGACATCGCTTTACTCACCGTAGCAACCAGACTGCTGCCAACCAGGCCAGTGGCTTCGCCCCGGTGTTCCTGCAGTTCCTGGACGCTGTCCATCAAGTACGTATCATGTACTGCTATTAAATGGTTTCTATAAATAAATATAATAATAATAATAAATATTTTTGTAAAAAATAAAAATAAATCTTTTTATTAAAATATTTATCTGTCAAACTGTCATGATGTCATATACCTTTAACCCTCTCCATGCTAAAGGCAACCGGAGATGCTATAAAGAGCAGTGCCTGTGATTAATCATTACCCCTCCCTGCTGGATTCAGGCATGGCAATTTTCCGTGGATCTGCGGAAATCTGCTTGGGCCCCCAGACACTGAAATCACAATTGTTTTGTCATGCCTCACTAATTTTGTCACGAAATGTTTTTTCTGTAACACTTAAGAATACTGATAAAAAATTGGTATGGTTAATTTCTGTGTAATTTACTGTGTCACAAGATATTGAATCTTATTTTGCTAGTTATAATTTGCGAGTTTTTATATTGTATGTCACAATTTTGGTCGAACATTTAAACTTCAGCGCCAATGGTCCCTGGTTAAAATCTCGTCCCAAGAGCCAGGCATCAGTATTCTTGAAAGTTAACTTTGTGGCACAATCATGATAGGATGTGCTGTCTGTAGAGTGGCAATGCAGTGATCATCCTTGGTCTTGTCAGTACCAGCCGGTGCTCGCAGGTTTACTGCAACATTCAGCGCTACGGATGTTGCGGGTTTCCTCCTGCCCTAAACTGACAAACCGTGATATAAGTGAAAGAATCTTGAAAGCTGGTCTAAACCCGCATTGCAAAAACAAAATGCTTGGATTGTGTAAACTATTATCACTAATATTTGACTGTGACGTTCTTGTGTCTGGTTGGCTCCGTAGCGTAATGGTTAGAGCGTCAGCCCGGAGTGCGGAAGGTCGCAGGTTCTGGCCCCAGTCGCGTAATACCAAAAGATGTTGAAAGATGGTACCAATAATTGACCCATCGGTTTCCTTTCCCTCACCTTCAGATCCACCACCAGTTCCCGCTGTCGTTCGAGTTCAACCAACACTTCCTCAAGTTCATGGCGTACCACTTCGTGTCCAACCGCTTCCGCACGTTCATGCTGGACAGCGAGTTGGAGAGGGTGGAGGCCGGCTGGCTTCACGAGGAGCGGCCCCGCGCCCCCAAAGTCCTGGACGACGGGGACGAGGACCTTGTGGGCTTCAACTCTTCCTCGTCGCCGAAGCATGCCCAGAGCCCCACGGTCGGCGGATCAGTGTGGGATTACGTGGAGAAGCAGAACCGCCGTTCCGCGGTGTTCCACAACTTCCAGTACAGCCCTGCCGATGGAGACGTCGTGAGTGGATTTATTTCTGATCTATGTCAAGTGTAATATTGCTACTGAATATGTCATATGTGTGAAATATGCCTACACATACTTAAAGGCATACAATCACAGTACTTTTTTTATCGTGAATTAATTTTAAAAAATTAAATAACATAAAATATGAAAATATTGAAATTCAGTCAGACATGAGGAAAATGTAGTTTGTTGCCAAAATATACTTGTGTATACAAATCAAATAGACATACTTTCAGGTAAAATATGTTTGACCATAAAATATGTCAATAAACCGTGATTGTATGCATTTAAGGCATCAAATCAATAGACCAATAATAATAATAATAATAATAATAACGATCTATGCATCACTGCAGATGGAGAGGTCCTGAGAAGATTTATTTGATGTACGTCCAAAATAATAATTCCATACAGCTGTGCATGAATTCTTAATTTTTTTTAGGAGTTCATACCAGAAGAATATGTACATTATCATTCTTTTTATTTATGTTCAAATTATTCAATAAATATTAACAATGGAAATTCTTGCTCTGAACAATACGACTCAGGATTCCATCTATTACCTTAAAAATTCATCCAAGACTTTTTAACAGCATGCATAAGGCTATGCATTAATTGACCTCTCTTCCGCCGTTGTGTGTAGGTGCTGCGGCCATACTCCAACATCTCCAACCTGCGCATCTGGAACTACTACCTGGCAGAGGACCTAGCTCACGGGCCGACCTTTGACATGGAGGTGGTCACCAAGGAGATCCGGCAGAACGAGGACCAGGAGGCGGAGGCGATGGGCATCTCGAGGCGGAAGATCCTCAGTGCCTGCTATGACAGCGTGATGCTGCAGCAGCCCAACTACTTCCACGGCCAATTCCAGGTGAGATGTGGCATTGGTGTGGCCTGGGTTCAGATCCACAGAGTGGCTGTAGTGCTACAAGAGTCGTACAGTGAGTTACGACCCTCGTAGTGCTACAAGAGTTGTACAGTGAGTTACGACCCTCGTAGTGCTATAAGAGTCGTACAGTGAGTTACGACCCTCGTGCTATAAGAGTTGTACAGTGAGTTACGACCCTCATAGTGCTACAAGAGTCAGTCGTACAGTGAGTTATAACCCTAGTAGTGCTACAAGAGTTGATCAGTGAGTTACGACCCTCGTAGTGCTACAAGTCATACAGTGAGTTACGACCCTCGTAGTGCTACAAGAGTCATACAGTGAGTTACGACCCTGGTAGTGCGATGATTGTTCTGTGGATTCAACAGGCTAGTAGGTAGAGGGGGGTTCCCATTCACACCTGTGATATATGTATTTATAACTTTCATTTCTGTAATCCTCACAGTGTCTAGTAAATGAATTTTGATGTTTCTATCGCGAACTATAGTCCCAAGGTGTCATTTGGTGGCCATCTTGGATTTCAGATGAAAATTTGATAATCGTCATAACTTTTGAGCTGGACATCATACAGAGACAAATGAACCCATTTTTCAGTATTATTCTGGCATGGGGAATAGTGTGGCAAGGTTATTTTCATTATTTAAACCAGTTGGATATATTAAACTACAGGAGATTCACCGGCTGGAGACTGACCTTGGACATCTGCCTCAGAAGTGGAAGGTGTTGTGGGACCGCCTGGAGTCGCCGCACAGAGACCACGTGCACCGCCAGGTGAGTGGACATCATGCCTTGACCTGTCTACACCACGCCTTGACCTGTCTACACCACGCCTTGACCTGTCTACAGACTCCTTCTGTTGTTCACGTCTTGTCTTGTCATCTCTTTCCTTCTTGTCCTATTCATTTGCCATTATTCTGTCCTATCCTGCTCGTTTTGTTTCAGTCTTCTTCTGTCTTGTCCTAATCCTGTCTTAATCCCATAATGTGCTACTCTTTCTCTTGTCCTCTGTCGTGTATGGGTGAAATATTCCCACTGCAGTGAAAAACACATATTTCAAATAAAAATATCTTGTCCTTCATCTGTCTTACTAATTAGTGTCCTGTCCTCCGGTCTCATCCTACCGACTTCTGTCTTGTCCTACTATTTCTCTCATCCTTCTCCTGTCTTGTGCTCCTGTCTGGACTTGCTTTTTCTGTCTTGTCCCACCCCTTCTGTCTTATCCTGTCTGGTCCTATTCCTTCTGTCTTGTCCTGTCTGGTCTATTTCTTCTGTCTGGTCCTATTCCTTCTGTCTTGTCATGTCTGGTCTATTCCTTCTATCTTTTCATGTCTGGTCCTATTCCTTCTGTCTTGTCATGTCTGGTCCTATTCCTTCTGTCTTATCGTGTCTGGTCCTATTCCTTCTGTCTTTTCATGTCTGGTCCTATTCCCTCTGTCTTGTCCTGTCTGGTCCTATTCCTTCTATCTATTCCATCAGACTTATATTTTGTCTCTCATTCTGTCCCTTCTATCTGTTCTTTGTCTCATTCTGTCTTGTCCTTCTATCTCATGCATCCTTCTTCCAATCCCACCTTTTCCTACCAACGATTGTAAAATCTCACTCCACATCCCTCTGTCTTGTGTTTTGTCTTACTAAAATCTTGTCCTCCTCATTGTATTATCCTTCTCCTGTCTTGTCCTGTCTGGTTCTACTCTTTCTGTCTTCCTACTCTTTCTTGTTTCTCTCATCCTGTCCCTTCTATCATTTTTTTGTTCCTGTAGTTTAATCCTATCTCTGTCACCTCCCTCCATCTTGTCCTAAATCTCACCTCACCTCTTCTCCTCTGCCTGCAGGTCTCGTTCAACACACAGCTGGTGCGCTCGCACGGCCGGTCCATCCACAAGCGGTCGACTCTGGAGATCCTGGTCCGTGGCAAGATGCTCGGTGAAGCTGCCAGGATGTTCTCACAGCCGCACCACTTCGAGAAGCACACCTTCACCACGCCCATGTACTGTGACCACTGCTCACACGTCCTGTGGGGACTCTCAAAGACAGGTGGGTCAAAGTACCGCGTCTCGCTGTGACGTTCTCAATATATTTTTTTTATGTTTTTTTTTAATTGGGGTTTAGAGTCGCTTTCGAGATTCTTTCACTTATATCAAGACTCGTCAGTTTAGGGCAGGAGGAAACCCGCAACATCCGTAGCGCTGAATGTTGCAGTAAACCTGCGAGCACCGGCTGGTACTGACAAGATCAAGGATGATAAATGCATTGCCACTCTACAGACATCACATCCTAGTTCTCAGGATAAATTTAACCCTCTCCCTGTTGGATTAGACACAGGCACCGATCTTGTGGGCATCTATGGTCACCTCCAGCATGGATAGTTAATAATTCGGATTTTTGTATTTATTACAAATTGTGAGATAAAAAATTAGTAAAATATGAAAATATTGAAAACCTGTTGGAAATGCGGAAAATGTAGCTTGGTGCATAATATGCAAATCAAATGTACATACTTTCAGGTAACATGCATTTGACCATGAAATATATCAACAAAGCCTTTAACCTTCATGTATCCCAAAATGAAATATATAAGCATTCAAAATAGTTATTTTTTAAAAATAATAATAATATTTATTTAAATTATTGAAGTCTGGAAGCAACCAGAGACACTCTAGACAGCAGTAAATCTGATTAATCCAGCAGGTAGAGGGTTAACACTGTATTTTGTAATACGTATTAATTGCCGGCTGTGACAGGCATGCACTGCGGAGACTGTGGCTACAACTGCCACGACAAGTGTGTGCCGTCCGTGCCCAAGAACTGCACCAAGCTGAAGACGATGGCAGACGCCAGTGCCAGCAACTCCAGTATCTCCAGGACAGGGGGCTCTGATGCTAGTTCCAGCTCCGCAGGTATGTGTAACGCCATCTCTGATTGGACGATGTAAAACTGTCCTCGATTGGCTTGGTAATAACTCCAGTATTTCGAGGTCAGGAGGCTCTGATGCTAGTTCCAGCTCCACATGTATGTGTAACGCCGTCTCTGATTGGATGATGCAAAAGTGTCCTTGATTGGGTAAAATAGTAGCTAGTAACTCCAGTATAAGACAGGAGGCTCTCATGCTAGTTCAATTGCCTATCTCTTACTAAGGTAAAAATATAGACATGTATTCTTGATATGTTTGTTCCAGCCACCACCCAGGCGTTTGAGAACTTCTCCACCAGTCTGGGAGAACACAGCACACACGAGGGCTACCTGTACAAGCAGGGTGCACTACTGAAGGGCTGGAAACAGCGCTGGTTTGTCCTGGATTCCATGAAGCACCAGGTGAGGGTCTGGTGTTCCAGCTGGCTCCGCAGTGCATATGCATACCAAGCAGTGCATATGCATGCAAGCCATGATATGAATGAAACAATCTTAAAAGTGGCTTTAAACCCCAAATCAACCAATCAACTGGTGTTCCTTCTGGGAGGAGGGAAGAATAAGGGTGGGAAAGATGGGGTAGGGAAGGAGAAGGGTGAGAGAGGAGGAATAAATGGTGTGGGAAGGAATTAGGAGTAGAAAGAGGGAAAGGAAGAAAGAGGGTGGGGAAGGAAGAGAGTAGGAAGAAATGGGGGAAGGAATGAGGAGCAGTGGAAAAGGGGAAAGGAAGAAAGACGAGGTAGAGAAGGAGGCAGGTGAGAGACGAGGAAGAATGGTGGGGGAAGGAATGAGGAGGGGTGGAAAGAGGGAAAGGAAGAAAGAGGGTGGGGAAGAAAGAGAGTAGGAAGGAATGGAGGAGGGAGGAATGAGGAGGGGTGGGAAGATGGAAAGAAAGAAAGAGTGATGAGAGGGGGGGGGGGAGGAATGAGGAGGGAAAGGAAGGAATGGGGTGAGGGATGAGGGAACAGGGTGAGAGTTGAAGGTGGAGGGGTAGTGGAAAGAAGATGGGGTGAAGAGGAGGAGGCAACGTAAAATGGGGTTAGGAAGGAGGTTGTCGACAGATATCCTGCCAGTCCTACAGATCTTGGAGGTTGCCAGAGATAACCTTTAATATAACCTTTTCATTGTTTTAATTCTTTTGACAGATTGTGAAGTGTTGATGGTGCATTTGCACCATGGATTTTCTGTCAATTTGACAGGAAAATTTCAATAAAATTTTAGAAAAATTACAACACCACCACAGAGGTCTTCATCGTCTTGTTTTCTAGCTGAGGTACTACGACGCCATGGAGGACTCCAACTGTAAGGGCTTCATCGATCTGGCAGAGGTGGAGTCTGTGCAGCCGGTCAAGAACAACCCTGGGGCCTCCAAGAAGTCTGAGGAGAACTCCATCATAGAGGTGTGTAGACCAGATATACCCCCCCCCCCCACCTCTCATGACGCCCTCCTAACTATTTAGGAACTCATAAACCAGTCAAAAAGGTTATCGCCTCGTAACAGTGTTCCACGTCGACGTCACAATTCTCATCCCCTCCTAAATCGCCACCTAACTTTAGGAGGTGAGAAACTGAGTCATAAAGTTCGGAGCTCCTAAATTTAGGATACCGTTGTGAAACGGGGGCCAGGCCCCGAGATTACAAAAACTTTTTTTAGTAAGATTTCATGCTCATTCACAAATCTCCATATAAAATTTGAGCTTGAGCACGAAAGTTTCGTCATCTCGGGGCCTGTCCCCCGTTTCACCACTACACTACTGTATATATCGTGTTATTTTCGATGCTATCTCGTCACATATGGGTGAAAGATTCCTGCTATGACATTAAACAATAATTCACCCACACACACGATACTATCACATATTGTATTGTAATATGTCATAATACCTTCTCAATATCACATAATAATGCCATGTTTATGGGGTGGTAATGTTATAATATCTCATAATTCTGTAATGTATAACATAGTGAATGGAGAGATATACTTACAAAAATCAGCAACTGCATTCCTACATATATTTCTACATACATGCCTACATACATTCCTATACATTCCTACATACATTCCTACATACATTCCTATACAATCCTACATACATTCCTATACATTCCTATACATTCCTACATACATTCGAATCGTCCCGTATGGGTGAAAGATTTCCGCTGTGACATAAAACAATAAATCACTCATTCACTCACTCACTCACTCACTCACTCACATACATTCATTTATAAAAAAAAAGGTACAATTCCAAATCAAATCTTGCGGTTTCTTTGCGAATGCCTTACAATTGTTTTGTAGAACAGGCCTCCATTCCACAAAACGATTCCATGTTAATGTATGGGATTTACGACTCTCGTCGCACTACGATCGTTCTGTGGAACGGAGGCCAGCGCCGGCACTGTCACTACGAGAGTCGTAGCCGTGATCTTGGTGACTCGAACCTAAAAAATACATTTACAATTTTGATTTAGTTTCGTTTTTTTTCTCGATTCCAGATCAGGACCGTCCGACGACAGTACAACTTCATGGCTTCCAGTCCGACCGCTGCTCAAGAGTGGATCGACAAGCTACAGAGCTGTATACAATAGGAATACTCGTAGCGTATGGGTGAAATATTCCCGCTGTGACGTAAAGCACTAGTCTATTCAGTGGGAACACTTACCTCTAGAACACTCAAGTGCTGTTACTACGTCCCACAACACACACAGACACTGCATGACCAGAACAGACCAACCAGATCTGGTACAAAACTTGAACAAACCAGTTCAAACTAGTATGAAACTTGAACAAACCGGTTTAAACTATCCCCAGTCAACAGCACCTGAGTGACATTTTGGATTCTGATTTCTTGACTGCAGATTGGATTTGGATGAAAGCGGATAAAATCCGACGGATCGAGTTTAGACGAGAGAAATGTTTATCCTCGCGTGGTGTTTATTGTAAAGGACGTCAGCTTGTTTGGACCACTTTGCGTGACAGAAATCTCTGAACAAACATGACAATCTGTAGTGTACATGTTGGTGTATTTGAGTGCTTGTTTTCTATCCTGAATACTACACAGTTACAACCTCAGAAGGATCTGCAATTTCAACAAAATGCTGCTATTTTGTGTTCAGTTCCTTCCATGTTCCAAGATATTTGTGCCACCATCGATTGAGCTGGGATTGCATTGAACAGAATATTATCCCTTTGTCAAGCTGATATAACTCGGAATTCAACGACGAAATGAGAAAAATTTGGAATATATTGTGTCCGAGGAATTCTACAAAGGGGAGTGAAGTCTAACTCCTGTAACGGTTTCCGGTTATCTTCTTTCCTTGTCATGTTTCTTCTGATGTTTCTCGGTCCCAGAAATAAAACCACGACATGGCCAATTGTTATGTAGAGGTCTCTACGAATAGATCCTTCTTCGTAGTTCTCCGGTCCGTAAAGATGGTCTAAATGGAAGGAAGTGCGTATAGTTTTTGAACTGACTGGAAACTGCTAGAGTACTGCTAAACCAGTGCCATGTCCCCATCAGGAAACTAGAGTTAATTTGCATCTCACTATTTGAAGATGGTGTACTATTAATTTCTCTTTCTGTGCCATTCTATACGTACCACGCTTTTTTTTATGCCTCATAAATCTGTTACCGATTAATTTAGTTAACATTGAATTTTGTCAACAACAAATATTTCATTTATTTCTGTTCAGATTAATAAGAACATTAAAGTATTGTCTTTGTTCCACGGACAGGACATTATATGTCCTTTCCTACAGTCACAAGTTGAAATACCTACAAGGGCATTGCTCAAATCTAGTTGCAGCCAATTCAATCCTATGTTCATATTATTTGACCATACTTGAGGGAGATTACCAATTCCTCGTGCATCCGATGTTTATTTAAATCTGTATGACACCCTGATGATACGCCATTATAAACCTTGAACATGTGATTGTATCGACAGCTTAGTTTAACCCTCTGCCTGCTGGATTAGGTATAGGCATTAGAACATCTCCAGGTGCCACCTTAATTTGATGTTAGAAGAATTCAACTCTCTCCCATCTGGAGTAGGCACTGCTTTTTAGAGCATCTCCGGTCTCCTCCAGCATTGTGAGGGTTAACTTGACGCTAGCAGAACTCAATTCTCTCTGTTAGAGTAGGCACATCGCTGCTCATTAGGGCATCTACAGTTGCCTCCAGTATGGAGAGGGTTAATTTGAAATGAGGACAAGCACAAAGTCATTAGTGTACATTGCCTTCGATTGTTTATTGTGAAACATTTGTAGGGCAAATTCTTTTTTTTCTTTAACCATCACCCGGCTGGATTAATGACATGTGCTGCTATTTAAAGCATCTCTGATTGCCTCCAGCATGTAGAGGGTTAAAACAATGGCAGGGTGTTCCTCACATCGATAACAAAACCATTTCTCAGAACAAAACTCTTCCCCATAAATTAGTATAAATTCCTTCATATTCATTGCCGGCCAAGGACTATATAACACTATTCTGGGGTTAATTGAAATTGTCATGATATTAGAACGTAACCTGCATTTACAATTACAACACCTGTTTCTTAAACTTGCATTGAGACGTATGTGTGAGTGCTAGAATTTCGAGCGAGTGTGCGGTGTAGTTCCTGTGAAAGATGTACGACTGAGGCTTATTTATGGTATACTGTGAGTAATTCTGACACGAACGTGAAGTATGTACGGTAGGCTCGACATTAGTGGGTCACGATTAGGTCGACGACACAGAAAACCTGTACGTGTATTTCATTTTTTTACATCTCTTCTGTGTATATAAGTCATATAACAATGGCCTGCAATGTAATATAATTTCGTCAATGAGTTGTGGAAATTAGAACTTCTTTTTTTCTAACTCCTTCTAGTGCTTGTACAGTTGATGTATGCATCCAGTTTTTTTTTTATTACATTTTTCATCGTGTCGGCCATTTGTATCCCCCACATTGTGCCTCCCATTACTATGACAACCAACCATTTCTTCTACCTTTATTTCTCTCTCTCATTGCCATGGTAACCATTGATGTCATTGTTGTCACAGTGATTCATATTACTTGTTATGGAGATCATTCATCACGGTGGGTACGTTTTGGGTTGTCATTCCATGGCAACCCCGACATCCATTCAACGTCTTGTGTGGTATATGTGTACTCCAATACGACTTTTTGTCGATAATATTGAAAATCGCTTGAATGTTAACTTTTGTTTATTATTAACGCTTTTTGTTTTTTTAAGTCGTTGTAGTTTCAAAATGTATTTCTTTATATCAAAAACGTACGTGATTTTTGTGTATTTCTTAATCTGTAAATCTGTACTTGTACATAATGTGTATCAATGCGTATCTACGCGTGTCGGTGTATATCTATCTATCCATGTATGTAAATGTTGATTGGCAGTAATATTGGAGACATACAACTGTTGATATCCACACAAGACACATGTACATTATTCGTTTGTCTATAGATATGATCTGTGTATATGTATCGCTATGGTAACGTAGACCAGGTACTTTTTTCTAAGTGCAATATGAAGGCCCCTTGCCCCTGCCCTAAAACTGACTGGTTGGAATCATCAGATCGTTCAGGGCAAGGGGCCCACAAATTTATTTATTTGCTCACTTCCCATATAGTTTTCTGACTTGCATAGTTTGACATTTATATTTTTATATAGAACTGTTTCGCAGTATTACATTATGCACGTAGTGTACCGGGCCCAGCTTCACAAAGCAGTCTGTCGTGGAGCTATGGTTTTCGTTAATTCGGTGTGAAACAATGGGAATTATCGTAGGGCTATGATTGTTTTGTGAAGCTGGACACAGTTTCTGTTCGCCTGTCAATCACTCTTTGCTTTGAGGCCTTACTGCAGAGGACAGGGTTCAAAGGTCTGGGGTCGGGGTTCAAAGGTCTGGGATTGAGTCAATCTTCCTGCTATTCCGCTCACTTTTGCTTGGTTCAAAATTAAACAAACCATCCAGAATATTCTTGAAAATATTTGTCAACTTTTATGAGTTTTATACTTTTTAAAGTCGTTAAACATTATTTTTTTCGACTGAAAATACCATATTTATGCATAATTGCCATCAGAGAAATACATCAAGATTTTCTTCCTCGCAATATTCCCGCATGTATCGATTAATGTAATGTTCATCAGCATAATTATTAATATTATACCCCGCTATGAATATGAAGCATTGGGTTATGTCCCATAACAAATTGCCATGGCAACCATGATTGCCAAGACCATAATTTTGTTATAAAATGTTGTGAAATGAAAACCGCCAGTTTCAACAGTTTGCTTGCTCTTTCAGTCTTCCCTTGATCAGCCCAGCTGTGAATGGGGTACCTGGTAGGATCTAATTTATTTAATTTAGTAATTTTACAGCTAGGACTATTGAAAATGTGAAATACCAAACGCATACAACGTTTCTCTTCGAACGTAAGGCTTCATTGCAAAGAGAAGAGGATGGTATTTGTTGAATTTTATCGTGCCGTTTGTTTGGGCAGCCAATTAAATTCATTTCATCATCATTTCATTTGTATTGTATTTTTTTTAGATCATTGTTTGTTTTATCTCCTCAGTGCTAATATACTTATGATGTAATTCAGCATTTATCTTCAACTGTATTAGATGTACACATTAATGATAATCATGAGTTATTCGATATTTAGTACGTAATATGTATATTTTAGTTATTTTGCAGATGGTTTTCAAGATTCGTGTGTAAATTTTGTCCAATGTCACAATGTGATGTTGGACATTTAAAATGTGATCAAATTTCAACATATTTCCTCTTTGAAATCTCATCAAAACCAAGCCTACAAAAAATACTCATGAAAGGTTAATAGTCTTCACTCAGCATGTTTCTCATTGATTTTTCAGCTAGCATTTGTTTGATAAAATTCTACTATTGTCCAACTCTTTGTTGTCAAGGTATGTTCATAAATAGACATTTCTATTGCAATGGACATTTAGATATTTCTATTTCAATAGACATTTCAAATTCTATTTTACAAGGAGAAATGTTTGACTTTCATAAATTTGTTGGAAATATGTGTATATTTTATCTAGTCATAGTCATTTCAAAAACAACATTGTATCTCTTACTTATTTATGACGATATAATAAGACAATAGCATTATCATAATAACCTAATTCAATACCACAGAAAGGTCATATTTCTTTTAAATTGACTGTATATTGGACAAAATGAGTACCGGTACCTATTTACGAAAATTATAATCTTTTTATCCAGAATATTTTAAGAATTATTATCAAGATTTTTAGCAATCAAAATGTTAACTACAGTATGACATATGAATGTTCAAAGGGAATGGGGTTATTTTATAATGATATTCATCACAACGCAACCATCTTTAAATATTATCATGAGAGTTTTACGTCATTTCAATAACACATTCAGGTCATCCATAACTGAATTTGTTTTAATCAAAGAGCGACTAATTACACCAATGTTAGTTTGTAATTTTCGGTCAGAATACAAAACCACATTGTCTTGTCCTGATTTTCATTATCATTGTACAAATTCATGTATAGGTGCTGTACAATGCTTTTAATGTCAAACTTTGAGGGTTTCATATGATTTTCAAAATGTTTATACATTAAAATAATGTTTTGATGATTCAAAATATCAGTGAAATATCTATGTGTTATGACTTTTACCTTTAAACAACATTTCTAGAATAATTTTCTCACAAAATATATCCTTATTTTCATTAGTTTTCTCACAAAATAGGCTATTTTCTCAAGCAATACTATTTAAAAAATGTATAGAACTATCCTCTGTATTTCAACAACAAATATGTTGATGTTGTTCTAAAGTCTTATATATAATAGTTCATACTCTACATAAAGTTTGATCATCACGTATTGGTGAAAGATTCCCGCTGTGACGTAAAAACAATAATTCACTCGCTGACTACATAGTTTGTTTGAATATAGGCTAGTTCCTGTATATGATCTAGGGATGAAATATGTTGTCCAATAAATTTGTGTGAGAAGGAAACATCAAGTTTAATGTAACTCAACAAAAGCTAAATAATGATTAACTTCCCTTCAGTTTTTATGCCAGCCAACCAAATCCAAGCATTGATAACTTTATCATCTGATATAAGCAA
This sequence comes from Lepetodrilus schrolli, assembly GCA_032361225.1. NCBI lineage: Eukaryota > Metazoa > Mollusca > Gastropoda > Lepetellida > Lepetodrilidae > Lepetodrilus > Lepetodrilus schrolli. The sequence goes on from JAUTBT010074242.1 coordinate 25,818, forward strand.
AACACAAAACTAGGAATCTTTTTAATTCCCTTCAGACAGAGAAGTCGTAAAACATAAGCCAACCAGGAAGAAAATGTAAACGTATTCTGGTCACCAAAATAGGAAGTTGTGGGATGAGAACATTATTCAGCCAATAGATCCCCTTTGGGGATTGGCAGTGACATTTTGACCTGGTATTTCGACCAATCGGGGGCAAGTAAATAATAATCGTACAGCAGCGTTGCTTTAAGTGAACTTCATGCATGGACGATTTTAGTGTCCATAACGGCATTTACTGGTTAAACAATGACAGATGTGTGTTAAGATTTGACATTTAGTGAGAGCAACGGGAATCGCTAAGACACCTCGGTAAATCCAACATCTCGATGTGTCGTTAGTTCTTTAATTGTTAACGATGAACCTCTTCATTAGGAGCTTGTACTCATGTCCTTTTGCCTGTTTACATGCTAATTTGCTGTTCGGTAGCATGAATGACAAGTGTAAATGTTTTACGACCTCCAACTGACGAGACATTGAAGAATAGGTTGGAAGATGATGGATGAGATGAGATTATGACACTATCAGTATCGACATTAGACAGAGGTTATGTGTATATACATTTATTTTTAGGGGGTATGTTGGCTATGACATTAAATAATAATATATGACATTAAATTAATTTTTTTTAAACATTAACAATTAAACGTTTGTTTTATTACTCTACCATCACAAGGGCATGAAACCTATAATATTTTTATGTTATTATTTTTATTCTATGATTACAGGATATAAATCAGTAAATGTTGTCCCTTCGTAAAATTTGTCAATTCTCTGCCCTGCTTACCAGCCGATCAGAACACATTAGTAGCTTATTTAAAATGCATCTCTGAAATTATCTCGAAAATAATTTGCTGTTTTGATAAAAAAATTCAAAGTGGCTGTGTAATCAATGGCAGAAATAATGCTCTTATTCAAATTTGTGTAAATGGATCTTATTTGTGTTTTCCAATTTTGGTATTTTTCTAATAATTCATATGGCTAAGAATTTATAATTATTTTTAGCTGTTCAAATTTATATGGGCATTACGGTATCTTTGCTGTTCATGCAGGAAAGTCATGATAGGAGAGTGTGCACTTGATATTGTAAGGTGTTACATTGGAAAAAGCAAGACCCAGTTTTACAATATACCTTGATAATTAACCACTTTTCATAATCCATCTTTTGCTTTCATGTTTCGACTGTATCACATTTTTCATATGCAGACGATAATAAATGATTTGAAAAATTGAAGTTCTCAGTAATAAAAAAAATACTTTTTAAAAGCATTTATCTTGATATTTAAATTATATTTATGACATGGTTCCTTCATATTTAAAAAAAATTGAATTAATATAATATTTTATTATTGCAATTCCTTGGAAATTTTCTCCTTAACTATTTAGGTATTTTCGCTGTTCTCTTGTTTTTCCGAAAGAAAAATGTGACTAGAAGTGTCCATGATTAATTCAAAAGCCGCTAAAGTCTTACCATAGTTGAACATTTATTTTTTAGATATGTTTTCCAGTTTAGGTCTGTAGAAGCCTTTTGACCTTGGCATTGCTAGATTGTTCTGTCCTGTAGGGTATCCAAGGTTGCCTTCTGCATGGGGAAGGTTAAACAATTTTTATCAATTTGCGTCTCTAGTTTCAGCAGTTTCTGGGTGAGTTACGACAGCATTAACCAATGAATCAATCAACTGGTAACTGCAGGACCAATGTGTTGTATATATACTCAACAACATTAATTAAGGGCCAGTAACTTTTTTGGACATATTTTGGACATTTATATTATTTTTACAACGAAGAATTTCCAAATGTTTACAGGCTTCAGGTTCTCTTCAAGCACTTGCAGACACATTGGAAGAATAATGGCGCCAGATTCCTCGAGCAGACTTCCAATATTTAATAGAAAACTTCCCCTCAAAATATCTGAGATCCCTTAACTTAATTTATTGAGTATAATTGGATTGCCATCTCATGGTACTTTTATTTTCACAATTGCAAGCTAAGCGTTGTCGCCTATTGGTGAAATATTCCCGCTGCGACGTAAAGCACTAATTCATTCATTGCAAGCTAAACAAGCTTCATGCTTTTGTATTTGGATTTAGTACCAGTGGCTTGTGGTATGGGCCAAACAGGTGTGGCACGTTCCTCCCTCAGCTTGTCATCGTCAACTCACATCGCCTCTCTACTGTGTCAAATGTTTCCAGGCAGTCATACACCCTCTCTGACGACTCATTCACAACGTCTTTCGTTGTTTGCTTGTAAAAGATGCAATACAATTGCGTAACACGTTGTTTTGTCAGGTTTTGAAGGTGACATTTTTTATATACAAGTGACAATTATTTATGTTTTTTTTCTCCAAGAAAGCAATGTCATTGTTTGTTTTTGTTTTGTTTATTTTGGGGGATTAATTTTTTTAATTTTATTTTTAGGGGGTGGTCAACATGAAAATAATCAGTTTCAGGATTTACAGAATGAAATTATTTTAAAATGAGAAAATTTCTAATTTATATAAATTTATGATATGAGATGTGATTCTATGTTCATGTTTTGACAATTCATTGGCATATAGAACAAAATATGAGCATTTTCATTTCAAAATAGTCAGTGATATTTCCTCATCATCAATTTCATCATCCATGAATACGCAATATGTGTCTTTAGTGAAATATTCTAGATCTCAACTATCTCCTTGATGACAATGCAGATGGTTCTTAGTACTAGATCTACATTTACCAAACGATGAAGACCTTGTCAGAGACATTGGATGCCATATTTCTTTTTTAATTTTCATCTATCCATTTTCATCTCAAGGATCACAATTTTGTTCTCATTTCTTCTCATCCATCATCTCGTTCATCTTCCTCATTGGTCGTCCTTGTCAAAGATGTTGGCGACAATAATTCTTTCGATTTTTATTTTTATGTATTTTTGTATATATACATAATTTTATTATTTTGGGGTATTGTAATTTTTTTGTTGAGATTTTTTCTTCATTTGGTTAAAAAATTGAAGCAATAATTTTCCAAAAATGTTAAAATACAGTTTTTCATTTTTAAATTGAAAGAAATATGGCATCCAATGTCTCTGACAAGGTCTTCATCGTTTGGTAAATGTAGATCTAGTACTAAGAACCATCAGGTCTTCTCTTAATCATGACAATGTGAAAGTCCCTATGTCCTACTGTCCTCGGTCTGTCCTCAATTAGTACACTATTAGTACACTATTAGTACATGTGTACAGCTAGCTGTTCTGATGCTTTGGAACTGTTTATAACATGAACAGTGTTCAGCCATTTATTATTTTTTAACTATCATTATTGCCATGGCATAAACTGCCAGAAATGTCTTCATTGTTATTTTCTTTTGCAAGTCAGGAAAGTGAAATAAAAACATTGAATATAAAGCAATTTTTTGTGGTTTTCTCGAGGACGAAAGATTGCAAGGTGTTGGTGTCTGCCAGAGATGTCTGCGTATTTTCTTAATTTTAATTGGGGTTTAGACCCGCTTTCAAGACTCTTTCACTTGTATCACGGCTTGTCAGTTTAGGGCAGGAGGAAACCTAAAACATCTGTATCACTGAATGTTGCAGTAAATCTGCGAGCAGCGGCTGGTACTGACAAACACAGCACATCCTATCAATATCATGTTAAAAAGGTAACTTTCACGAACATTGATACTGGGCTCCCAGGATGGGATTTGAACCCAGGGCCTTTGGCTCCAAAGTCCAATACAAATGTTCTACCATTGTGCTACCACCTGCCCCAGAGATGCCTGTTGGAGCTTTGATTATTGTTTGACAAGGTTGGCATAGCATCACATTGTTTGTTTTTTAACACATTTCATGGTCAAATGTATTTTTACATGCAAGTATGTACATTTGATGTATCTACACAAGTATATTGAGTAACCAACTACATATCCGCAAATCCCACTGGTTTTCAATATTTTCATATTTTATAATTTTTTAATATGCATGAGCTATAATGGTACCAGTGGTCGTGAAAGGTTATTTTGACCGTGTACAATGATTAGAGTTGTCCCCCTTAGTCTATTAGAACATAGGAAATTGAGATATTACAGTACATTATTCAGGTTTTACTGGAAATGTAAACTACAATAGAATTTTACCTATCCTACAGCAGTGAAAAGATATTTGGCGTTATAAAAAATAGCGATTATATGTATGCTAAGTGCATGTACTTTGCATTGTTAACTCCAATTCGGTCAAAAAAGGCAACTTAATTTGTGATTGTATGCTTTTAAACCCCAAATCAACCAACCAACCAACCAACCAACCAATCATATGCTTCTGAGCAAATAATGTTGTTTTTTTTGTTTGTGTTTTAATTGGGGTTTAGAGCAGCTTTCAAGATTCTTTCACTTGTATCAAGGGTTGTCAGCTAATCACAGGAGGAAACATGCAACATCCACACATCTGGTACTGACAGACCAAGGATGATAAATGCATTGCCACAGTACAGACAGCGCATCCTATCATGATCGTGTAGGAATGGTAACTATCGCGGACCAGCCTCCCGGGACTGGATTTGGAAAAGGATTGGGGGGAAATGTGTCCAACTTACTAATTTCGCTTATGTGTATTTACATTAGTAATTAGTAAGGATTAAAGTAATAAATCCCTGTATTCTGGTAGGTTATAATTAAATCCTTTTGGGCATCGACGTTTTTAAAAGGGCTTGTCTGATAACGAGCCAGACCATTATAACAACATACTAATGTTGTAATAATAACAATATGATAATTATAACAACATAATAATGTTGTAATAATAACAATATGATAATTATAACAACATAATATTGTAATAATAACAATATGATAATTATAACAACATAATAATATTGTAATAATAACAATATGATAATTATAACAACATAATAATGTTGTAATAATAACAATATGATAATTATAACAACAATAATATTGTAATAATAACAATATGATAAGTATAACAACATAATAATGTAATAATAACAATATGATAATTATAACAACATAATAATGTTGTAATAATAACTATGATAATTATAACAACATAATGTAATTATAACAACATAATAATATTGTAATAATACAATATGATAATTATAACAACATAATAATATTGTAATAATAGCAATATAATACAATGAACGTGCACTGCGACTTATTTGATGCTTTTCACCGTGATTCTGCTCTGCTGCAACATGAAATCAAATCATCATAGACTTATAATGTATTAATACACTGTAAGTATCGTATTTCAGAGAAATCGTTTGTTAAGCGAACTATACCTCAGAACCATTAACAGTGGGTTACATGTATATCATAACACGAGCTGGTGACGGGTGAAGATTGTGGAAAAGGCAAAGATTGATTGATAATTCCTTCTCATCAACAGATAATTGATGTTGCTTAAAGAAGAGAAGAATGTAGGCCCTACTATAGTGGCGACTACCAATGTACTCTATAAAATAGACTTGATTAGTAGCCGTATTTATACGTTGACCTTGGGCAGTTTATACGCCCTTTTTGTCATAACTGTGGTACTTTTCAGTTGAGATTTATAGTAAATGTAAATTGAGATTAATTGTCATAAATATGAATGTGTGGATCCTGTAAGATTTAGTACGATTGAGACCGATAGGAGAAGTAAATTGAGATTATCATAAATATGAATATGTGGATCCTGTAAGAGTGACGTAATAGATTTTTAAATATTAACATATTTACAACTGAGATGATACACGTAAGCTACATCTCGACTGCTTTCACTGCAAATTAACTACGTCTTTAATTTCAACTGACAGAGTCTTCATTGCAACTTACAGTGTTTTCCTTGAAACTTATAATTACTGTATTGCAACTAAATAGCAACTGTGTTTTCATAATTGCAACTGACGATTGCTCCATTACACGTGTCTTCGTTACAATTGCCCGTTCATTGCAACTGATACTTCACAGCAATTGACTGTTTTCATTGCAACCGATTTCACTTCATTACATCACCACCGTGCCTTGACTGCATCTTCACATTATAC